>JBCFYV010006333.1:0-10572 GCA_039000515.1 Timema cristinae
TTCCAATTATACCGTACGAATCTCTTTGAATACATGTCCTATTGCGCAGACTAATCTCAATTCTTAAAAGTCAACATGTAATGTCTTTCTACCCCCTCAAACGCATGTCTGTACCCAAAGTTTAGTCATGTGAGAGAATTTGATTACGTTAGAGGAAGAAGAAACTAAAAAGAATGTGTCTCACAAATATTTTAAATTTAAGGGTTGTAAAGCAATCTTTTAATGTTTTATATATGATCTCATTGAAATCTAATCTAGATCGCACTACCTAATAGCTCATTGATTTTTAAACTGATTCTTATAACCACTTTATAGAGTAACTCAATTTCAGAATACTTTAGGCCTTATATGTGAAGTATATTTGTATTTGTGTGGAGGTAGAGTGGAAAACCACCCTTGCGACGCCTGACCAGGATTCGAGCCCTGGCTTCTAGAGCTGTCACCCAGCAGTCTAGTTTAACATGATTTTGATGCCTTAGACCAAGCGGCCACCGAATCAGGTCTCTATAAAATTATTATTACATTAAGTTGTGATTTTAATAAAATAATGTTTGTAATTTTTTTTTTGTGGGTGGAAAAGTTTTTGTGTTCTGGAAAATCTGGAAAAGTCATGGAATTTAAAAATGTAGTTTGGCTGAATACCCTGTTAATAAAGTAATTTTTTGTCAATCTCAACCAATGCAGAATTTCCATCCCAAAAAAAATTATCAAATAACTTAATTATACTTGTCATAATTTTTTTTAAGTAGCATATATATTTATGACATGTAGGAACTAGTTGTTACATCATAGGGACATTTATGATATGCTTTTAATAACCTATCAACGTTTATGCAAAAGAAAATTGATTAGATCCTTTAAATACTTTTGATCTAAAGTTTTTTTAATAGGCTACCTACAAAGGGAAGTTAAAGAAAAAGTGAAACATAGATAATTTGTTCAAGAAACAAACCAACTTACTTTCTTTCTTTTTCTTCTAACTAGGTAAGAAGAGTCCTCAATGTGTTTGAATACATGTCCAAGAAAAATGAATAGGGTTGTGGGAGAAGAACACCCCAATTTGATGCTTTACATTTAACTCTGTCCTAGGTTATTATCCATGTCTTAGTCATCTCTTAGTTCAATTTTAACTCTGTACCCCTTCAGTGGCTGCATGGTTTAAGACATTACTCTCGCAATAGGGTATTCTGCAATGACTGGGAGATTGTGGTTTGATTCTGGTCTGGTGTACTGAGGGTGATTTTACCTAAATGTTTCCCCCCCCACTCTCTTCATGCAATGCAGGTACAATTCCTCCAAATTCAACCTTCCTCATCCTTAACCATTAGCATAATTAGTACATAAGTGTATAACCTAAACATGTAGTAAGATGTGGTGCTAAAAAAAGAAACCTTACCTCTACAATCAAGACCAACAGCTATAAGAGTGCACTCAGGTCATGATGACAAGCTTTAAAGTCTTCCACTTAAGACAATACCTAGCTTCATGATGAAAGCTTTTGTTTAAAATTCCATGTGTGGTCAAACATGTTTTGCAAAATTAAGTGGACTCTTTAATTATCTTATATTTATTGTGTGATCAAAGGTGCTAATTAATCCACTTATGTATTAAGGACCTGTAGAAACAATCATAGAAACATAAATCTTACTGTCTTCAACTAATAAAGTCTGTTTTATGCTAGTTCAGTGTGGACCCAATTCATATTTCAGTATAAAGAGATAAAGTGATTGACTTTTCATATGACTCTGTTTTCAGTCTCACAGTAATCTTCTCTTCAGTTGTGAACATTGTGGGGCCAAATTCCGTTATCAATCTTAGTCTAACATCGCACAGGTGTTGCCACGAAGTCTTTGGTTCCCTTCACCAAAAGGAGATATTAAAAACACTAGGTATGATACTAAGTTTAACATTCTCAACATTGATCATGGAAAAGTACGAGAAGTTTCGTGTTTAAGACTATTTCACCATCTGATGATAAAACCATCTTAACAAAAGAACACCAAACTTAAACTAAGCATGCAAACTCTAGTACAGGGATGTTGTTCTTCCTGGGCAAGAAGACATGCCCATCAGCCATCCTAGGGTTCTTGCAGCAGTAAATCAGAATGGTCCATTTGTTTGCTCACACCTATACAAACAATGAAGGTGTTTATTTTAGGGACGAGACCCTTGAATCCATGATGATATTTGAGAAGTCAAGAAAATATCCAATTCAAAATTTAAAAAATAATAAAAATCTTTTTATTTTCAAATTGCATTTATTTTTGAGCTCTAACACTTTTTATTGTTGATTTAGCTCCAACATAATTATAGCACAAACTTTAACAAACCTGACCCATGCCATTGATTTAACACTGAATAAATATATTATTGATGGTGCATTGTTTGTTGATGATATCCACACATCTATCACAGACTCTGCCTTAAGCTATAAGTGAAGAATGACTCTTGAGCATCGGCCTATCCCGGATAGTCATTGGTAGCCCATTGGTGCGCTAAACCAAGAGTCCGGGTTTGATTTCCATGTCCAGGTGTCATTTTTCAAATTTTGTGAATATGACTAGATGAATGAATTCACTTGAATAAAAATATGTTAACATTTTTTGCTGTTTTTATTTTAAAATTTACTCTTTTTTGTGTTTGTAATTATTTTTCAAGATTCAAATTGGAATTTGAGATTTGTAGTTAGATTTAATTCATAGAAAATGGAGTCAACCAAACTTAATTTCTTATTTATTAATAAGGAAACACACACATTGTGGGGAAAAAACTTGGTTACTTGTTTGGTGTAGTACTGTTAATGCCAATACAAAAAAGATTCTTAGGGTCCCGTGTGTGGAAGGAGTTCCAGAGAAAACACTCTTTGAAGACTCATGAAAAATGTCACGGGGAGTTGAGTGAAGGTGAGGTGCACTTGTGTCATTTGTGCCCCAAAAATATACCCAGAAGACAGTGGACTCAGCACCTCAAAACACATTTTCAGGTTGGGTATTGTTTTAAACTGGACATCATACTCTGTGAGTTTTGTTGTTGGGAATTGTGTGACAATGGTTCTATTCATAAACCTAACTTTTTTCCAGGAGCCACAGTTTTGTTGTGAAGTGTGTAAGAAATGTTTTATCGCAAAGATGTATATGTGAAGCATATGACAACCATAGTGACCAGCGTCTATATGCTGTGCACATTGTGGTAAAGCATTTACATTCAAGAGCAACTTAATGCCCCATTGGCGATGCTCCTCTCCCCGGGCAGCCTATCCAATGTTTCGATGCTTAGACTGTGGTCGAGAGTTCGTCACCAAAAGTTCCTACACTGTGCACAGGTGAGTCAGATTTTATCATTCTGTTGAAGACCATAACCAATACAAAAATAAAAGTTAAAAGGGATATATTGTGCATATTTGCATATTACACCCATTAGTGTTTCCAGGCTATGCCCTGAGTCAGTTTTTTATTCAAGTTTATATTTTTCCATGCTGGCTTTCTAGCCTGCCGTAGCTTCATGCATACACAAGAGACTCGATTTACTGGGGGTGGATCAACCTGTTGTGTCAACACTTTTTAAATAATTCCCTTTAGAATTCAAAAAGAACTGTTAGAAACACTGTGCCAATGTTGTAGGAGTAAAGTAATTTCTTTAATCTTTGCTGTGGCTATCCCTACCATCATCAGCTCCGGCCACTGGCTGGGTCTGTTTGGAACATAAACCCGTCCACACACCTTTTTCCTATATTTCTCCCTCCACCTTTGGCCCTGCCTACCCTCCCTGGCGGGTTTAGCCCTTTTGCTCTAAAAAATGGCGTTGCTAAAAGTTATACAAACTGGGGGAAATTTCCCCCCATCAGGTTTGGGGAATTTTGGTTTGTTTAAAAAAATTGGGAGACCGGAAAAACCAGGGCCGGGTTTTAATCAGTAAGGCAGCAAGAAAATTTTTTCCCAAGAATTGAGAGAGATAAGAAGTTTTATTCCCGGCCCCTTTAAAGTGGGGTAGGCGCCCAATTTTGAAAAACGTGGGGAGAAAAAAGTCAAGATAAAATACATTCCCCGAGCAGAAAAATTAGTTTATTATTCCCCCCCGTTTGGAAGCCCATAAGGTGTACCATTTTAAAAATTTTTTGGGAACCCTTTTTTGGGGGCCAAAAATTTTTATTTTTGTTTTGTACCATTTTTTTACCCGTCCCCTTTTTGGGAGTAATTGGGAATATCAAAGTGGTGATCTGGGTTTTAAAATTTGCGTTGTACCATTTTGAATTTTGAACTTTTTTTGATCCCAAAAAGTTTTGTATCCGTCCCCATTTTGGTAATTAGAATATAAAAGTGGTGACTAAAGGTTTTTAAGCTTTTTTTAATATTTTTAAATTTTGAACTTTTTTTTGTTGCCAAAGTTTTGTATAATCTTGTCCTTTTTCTACCAGAAAAAAAAAAGTATTGTCCCTTTCCCCTTTTTGATTTAATTAGCAAAAAAAAAAGTGAGTACTCCACGAAATTCCCAGGTAAATGCGGTTGTTTTTGATTTTGAACTTTTTTTGTTGCCAAAGTTTTGTAATAGTTTTTTTCCCGTTTTGTAACACAAATAAGTTTTGTCCCCGTCCCCATTTTGGGAGTAAATTGGGCATATAAAAGTGGTGTCTCCAGGTTAATGCTGGGTCCACTTTTGAATTTTTTTTGCCAAAGTTTTGTATTTGTTCTGTACCGTTTTGTCCACAAGAGAAAAGTTTTGTCCCCGTCCCCTTTTGGGGAAAATTAGCATATCAAAGGTCCGTAAACTCCGGGTTTTTAATGCTGTTGTCCCCACTATTAAAAATTTTTTAAATAAATTTTCGGGTTTGGAGGGAAAGTGATAAATTAATGTACACTTATTTATCAGAGAAAAATTTTTTTTAAAGGGAAAAATTGGGAGAACTTATTTTTGAAGATTTTGTCACTAACTAGAATAAAAAACCCTTTTTTGAGTGAGTATGTAGCTTACGATTTTGCGTCCCAATTTTTTTGAGTTTTTTTAGTAAGCGGGTTTAAAAAAAAAATAATAAAATTTAATGTGCTAATTTGGCCCATGTGTTTTGGCAAATTTTTAAAATTTAAAAGGGCAAAGGGAAAGGAAATAAAATTTTTTAAAAAGCAGTTTCTTTTCGAAGACTATAAAAATTTTTGAAAAAAATTTATATCTGTTTTTTTTTAAAATTTGATATCACAATTTCATATCCCCTTTTAGGGTTTTTCGCATATTTTGATAATTAAATTGGGTGGAAAGGGGGGAAAGAAGCATTTTGAGGGTTTTTTTCCCGCATTTTTTTTTGGAAGATGGGGAAAAAATTTAGGAAAAAATTTTCCCTCAATGGGACTCAAACCAGGATTTCCCCCCCCAAAGTGCTCCGAAAATGAGGCCCCCTTTTAAACCAATAGTGACCCTTTAAAACCACCCCAGCCACGGAAGGGGGTTTATCTATTTTTTAATACGGTGTTTACAGTTTTAAACACCCTAAGGATTTACAAAATTTTCCGAAAAAAATTATTTTTGGGGAATAATTTTTTTTCCTTTTGGTGATTTTTAATTTGGGGTTAATATCCCCAAAGGGTGTCACCCTGAAAGCAGGCTTTACAACGAGGGCTGCCTTTTTTTGGGCAAAGGGGGGGGCCCAAATTTTTCAATGGGGGTTTTGCCATGTGGTTAGCACAACGCCCCCTCCAGATTTCCCTATTTCGTTTTCAGCTGAAGCGTACTTATTCATTCAATTTCTCCCCATTTGTCCTCACGAGGTTGATTTTGGTTCCGGGGTTTAAAACCCCCCTGCTTAAGACAGAATTAGGGGCACTGGGGATCGAACTTTTTGGGACTTAAATATCTGAAGCCCGTAAAATTTCCCAATATACAACAGGGCGGTCGGGTTTCCCCAAAAACTTTTTATTACTTTATGGCATAGGGGAAAACAAAAGTTCATTAATTTTAATGGTTTTAAAAGTTTTAAATTTACTTATCATCGGCTTTTGTCGTTTGGGCTATTGTTTAAAAGGGTATTGACGAAAAACCTTGGGGGTAAATTAATCAGCCAATAACTTGACCCAGTTTTGATTCCTGTTAGGTTGAAATTACTTTGTAAAATAGGTGTACGAAAATCGGCCAAGGCAAAAGAGATTTTTAAAAAATTTCAATAAGTGCGTTACAGAGTGTTGTAACTTTACTTTTAGTAAGAGCTTTTCTTAAAAAAAAAAGGGACTTGAAAAATCAGAATAAACGTGCATTGGTTTTATAGAAGTTTTTTTTTTGTATCTTAATTTTTATTTTAAAAATTTCCCCAGTGAATAAAATGTTTTCGCTGTAATTTCCCTTGTAATTTAAAAAAATAGTTTAAAATGCCTAACGCCAGTAAAGGGAAAACCCAAAAAAAAAATTACCCTTTACTCAAGAAAATTAAAAAATAATTATATCTTTGGGTTTTCTTTTTGCGCCCCTTTTTTAACAAAATTGGTTTTTCACAAGGGATAAAAAATTTTTTGTAAAATTTTACCCCCCAAAATCAAAAATTTTTTTCAATCCATTGGATTTTGTTGAAAGCAAAAAGGTAAAAATATTGTTAATTTATATAAAAAGAATCCCCCGTGGGTTTTTATTGTTCGGGGATTCGATTTAATTTCTTCCCAAAAAAGGCGCCAAAAATGCGAGGGAAAGCCCCAGGTTCAAAATTTTAAAAATAATACATTTAACACGCTAATTTAAAATTTAACATTTTTCCCCTTTTTGACTACAAAAAACTTGGGTTTATTTAAATTTTTTTTAAAAATTAACCCTTTTTTTCCAAAATCCTTTTTGGGTCAAATCCCGCAGTTAAAAATAAAAAAAATTTTTTTTTTAAAATTATATGAGAAAGTCTCCCAAATTACATTTTGCCCAAAATTTTTTTAAAATAACTTTTGTTTGTAGGGGGCAGGAAAGGGTTTTTTTTCTTTTTTTAAAATGGATTAAAAAAAATTTTAAATTTTCAGGGAGGGTTTTTTATTTACTTTTTAAAATTTTTAACACTTATTATTAAAAAACGTGTAGTGTAAAAAATGAGAAAAAATCAAAGAAAAAATTTTAAGATAAGAGGGGAAGAAATTTTTCATTTTTTTTTTGCCCCCAGTTAAATTTGGGGTTTTGTCATAAAACTTTTGTTTATGGAGAAAATTTTTTTGGGCCTTTTTTTTTTTTAAAATAATTGGGTTTTCCTGGATAATTTCTCATTTAAGTAAGTAGGGACCCAAGGGGTATTTTTTTAAACAGCAGGAAGGGCTTTGTGAGTTTTTTTAGTTACCGGGAAAATTTTTTTAAGTGTTTAAATTTTTTATATTTTTAAATTTGGGAAATTTTTTTTTAATTGGACATTGGCCCTTTTTATCCCAACGTACATGGGATTAATGTTTCTTTGATCAAAAGGTCACAGAGATTGTTTAACCTCCATTGCCGCCTGCATTCCGATACAGCAGGTTAGCCAAAAGCTTGCAAATGATATAGCTTGTAAATGGGTAATGATCATACTACGGCACTATTATCAGCTAAGACAACTAGTTGCAGAAGGAAAAGTTTTTATTTAAAACCATTTTATTTTGACTAGAGAGTCGACTTGGGAGTCGTTAGGGGCTCAATATCGTCGTGATTATTGAAGCTAACCCAATTAAAAAATATGTCTAAAAAGAAAAAGAAATTATTCATTAAATAGAATGTTTTAAACAAACACTCTAGCTTAGTTGTACAAAGAAAATAAATAAAATCCATTAATAATTTTTGTTATCCCATTTAAAATGCATTGAAATGGAAACATTTTAATGAATTATTTCAATAACTATTTTTTTGGCATGGTTTGAAAATTCCATAAGAATTATGAAAGATGACCGATATGTTACTAAAATAAATAAAAACAACAAGGTTGAATTATTAAATTATTTGTTCTAAATTCTTTTGTTTAGAACCGTGCATTTATGGGTAGGCAGGGCCTTAAAATATTTTTTTAAAAAAAATTGTGTGTGTGTATATATATATGGTCTACACCATCTTCTGATACCCCATATTCATCCATCTTGATCATTCCACATAAAAAAAAACAATATAGTTCCCGACTTAATCTTATTTTTGTTAGTTACTATCAGGGCCCCGGGAAATTTTATGACCTTAAAATTGCCAAAAAATTACCTATTAAAATGACACTAAAAACTCTAAATAATGACTTTAAATTTTCAAAAAATGACCCAATAAAATTTTATTGTAAATTCCATAATATGATGTATTTATTACAAAGTTAGGATTTACATTATACAGTAAGCAAAAATATCTCTCTGATCTGTCCATTTCCAGTTTTTCCCAGTGTGGACTCTCCTGTAATGATTGGGCCAGTATACAATCCCCGGAAATCCTTTAGTTTAACATTGTCAGTTTCCACAGAGGAATGTTTGCAGACACCAGAACATCCACACAAATCTTTATAAAATGTTGAGGATTTGTCTTGATTCGTGAATGCATTTTGTGCAAGCAATAAATTTAAGGTTTTTTTTTTTATCGATATTCTGGGGTACCACAGACATGTTTGTTGCGATTTATATGCCATTGAATGGTTATATCTTTTATCTAATGCCCGCCACTTTCACTTCACATATTTCACAGAAAGTATTTCACACTCTGTAGAATAAATATTCTTTCCGAATTGAGTAATAATTTGCTTCAAAGAATCGCTTTAGATGATTTGGTTTAAAAAAATTCTAAAATACACATAAAATGATTGCAAAACGAATAAATTAATATAATGTGCACTTTATAAATGAAAATTATGCATTCAAAATCTTTTGGACAGCTAAATTCATATGTTCTAATTAACATTGTAATACAAAAACTGCTTTAAAAGAGAGAGCTCTCCATCCCCTGCAGCCCTTTTCAGACATGGTAAAGTGAGTAATTCACCAGAATGTAAATACGATACAAAGTTATTGAACTCTTAAAAAATTTTCCCTCCCCTGCCCCCGCAAACCCTTTTCAACTTAGGTGTAGTGAAGGTCTCACCAGTAATGTAGATTTTATAAGCACGCAGGTGAAGGGGCCCCAAATTCATTTGGACTCGTACATTATGTCTTCAGCCAACAAGTGTGTGGTAAAATATCTGGATGTTTGATATTCATGTTTTATCAAAGCACCGATAATTCATTAAAGTCATTTTCAACATTTAAAATTTTTTTTAAAAATTATTTAAAAAATGCTTAAACTTTTTAAACAAAAAAAAAGCAAGAGAAATTACCTAAAAATTTAAGAAAGGAAAAAAAAGACCCATAAAATATACATTTTACAACCAGGGACTCATGAACAGATTTTATGTATAAATGAGCATTGTCTCTAATAGACAAAAAAAAAAAATAACATTTAATCAAAAATCCAGGACCTGATTTATTATAGTTGAATCCCACCCATAAAATTATTAGTTTTGATTGGATCATTATCAAAGGAAGAAATTTAAAATTTGGTATATTGGCTAAATAAGTATGAACAGAAAGCATTTTGTGATGCATTGGTCAGGTAAGTTTTTAGTCTATTTACAAATAGAGTACAGCTGAGAAAGGTAGAGTGTGTAAGGTGAAGGGTACAGTAGAAAGGATCTATCTAACAAGAAAGAGGGATCTATGGGTGTGTAAGAAACCTACTATGGAGAAGTGCTATAGGGCATACTTTGTATCCATAATCACATATGCAGCAGAAACATGGATATTGAATGTAAGAGAGACTAGGAAATTGGAGGCCATGAGAAATGGAGTTTGTGAGGAGTATGTTAGCTGTCACAAGAAGAAACAAGATAAAGAATGATGTTAATGAGGAATCAAGGGTAGATGGTATGTTATGTAATGGGGATGGAAAAGGAGAGAATACCAAAGAAAATGTAAATGAAATATGTAGGGAAATACAATGAAACCAAGAAAGAAATAGGAGCAATTAACAGATAGTCTGCAAGTGAAAGGAGAAATAGAGGAAGATGGAGGAATTTGACTAAACTGACCAGCCCACAGGATACAAATGGCTTAGACATAAAATATGAAATATGTGGAAACACTACAATAATGTGACAACCTGAAAGGGTAGTTATTGTTGGGCCTTGCGGGAAAAATGTTTTATATCAATGCATAACCTAACTATTCTTTCAGGTTGTCTTCTTTTTTTTACACAAATAACAGGTTGTAAACAGTTGATAAAAGGCAAACACAAACACAATTAGCTTATTACTTATAAATGATTTATTATTAATAAAAGTCTACATCAGTCTATTTAACAATATCTCAAGATTATTGCAGTTTTTATTTCCATGTTCTGCTATAGGTTAGTACTCAAAAGTTTTTCACTCTTCTTCCATTAATAATATTTTAATATAACTCATAATTTTTTTCCAATTGATCATTAAATAAATATTTTACACAATATCAAGAAAAACTTTTAATTCTATCACTAAATTGAATAATAACTAAGTACTATCAGATGTTTCATAGTATCACTTAAGATGCAGAAGGGTGCGTGAGTAATTTTACAGTTTTTATAGAATTACATTTTTTGGCCAAACTAAAAAAATTT
>JBCFYV010006334.1:0-10327 GCA_039000515.1 Timema cristinae
GTAGGGGTAAAACATTTATTCGTGGTACAAAACTAATTCCAAAGATTTGGCATTGAAAAAATTTAAAAAATTTCAAAATAAAACAAAATTTTTCAAAATGGAGTGACCACATGTATACGCTAATTATTCAAAAAGGGCAGGGGTGCAAAACTTTTTATTTGAGGAGTAAACAAAAACTTAAATTGGCAATGCAAGACGTTCCCCTATAAAACGTGGTACTACAGGGTTAATGGACGTGCTGCTATACCTTGGGAAGTAGTAAATTTAGAGAAAACAAATGTATTTTGAAACGGTAGTATATACTATTTAACTAAACATTACACATTTCTCCATCTAGTAGCATCACTACCAAATCATAACGAAAGTTTCTGGAGTCAACATAAACACAATTTTAAATAAATGGTTTAAAAATTAATTTTACAAAAATCATTAGGCCTAAAAAAATAATTTTGTAACAGTCATTTGGCCTAGAAGTCATTTAGGCAAATCACGGGTACCCCCATTGATTGAGGTAACAATTTTGGGCAGCGATTTCATCACACATTATTTTAGTAGACATGATTTGTAGTCATCTATTGAAGTGCCATAATCTAAAAAATGTGTTTTAAAAAATGCTTCACTAATCAATAACTTACATTCTGATGTGTTGTACAAACACAAACAGAATATGTGTACCATTTCCACCAGCTAAGATGCAATTTTTAGGACGAAGATAGGCAAATTTTGAAAATCCTATTTCTTTACAGGATATTTGCTTTTAAAAAGCTTATAAATTTTCCTTCAGATTTTCCTAAAATAATCTCTTTTGCAAATGTTCACGATATCTATCACCTTTTTTTAATTTTATTTTCTGGCATAAGACACTTATTTCATTTACTATTGTAATAATATTACTTTTAGAAAAAAACTGACTGATGTAAACACTTTGCCCTGCTTTGAATTAGGTGAAGATAAAATCCCTTTGTTCTTTAATTAGTTGTTTTTACTTTCCTTCTATTCTATTGCTAACATTTAAAAAAAGGTTTCGATTTTCTTGATGACCACTCTTTGGTAACAATGTCAAAATTGTAATCCTTTTTCACTTGTACTTTATAATTGTTGAAATTTTTCTTTTAGTTGTGCCAATATTTCATATTCTGTTTGCTTCTCATCACTGTCATTTTCAGGGGTTTTTACTAGAATTTTATCTGATATACTTTTCTATATTTAAAAATAAAATTATTTTACAGTACTTTGGCATAATCAAATGTTTCTTTAAAATGGGGGACTCATCAAGACTTTATAAAGACTCATTCAAATATTCTAGGCTTAAGTCCACAGTAATAAAATTGTCACCCACATTACTAGGACCTGGCATATTATTTTCCTCAGTGTCGGCTTGAAACATGTTAGACTTTTTTTGAAACAATTGTTTCTACAACCATCACATATTTTCATTTCACTTTGAATATCACTATGTGCTAAGCAATCCAATCTATAACAGGTCTAACATTTGTTAAAGTCTTATGCCCTTCTTTCTTAAAAGGATTACAACTAGTAGATATTAAAAATTAGATTTTCTCGTTATTTCTTCCATATTACATACTAAATTCCTAGTTTAATTTTATAATAATATATACACAATAATTGTTTTAGGCTTAAATGAATAATCATTTTAAAATAATTTAACATAGACACACTATTATAATAAACACAGATCTATCTTGATCACAGCATTGGTGTTTCCTTTCCCTAGTGTGAACATGGGACCGACATGATACACAAGGAAGCAACATTAACTTACAGGTTCCGGACATGCACATTCATGACAAAATGTAACTGATGGGAAAAAAAAATATGATTACAATTTGTTTGAACAAGTAATAGGGTTATTTGAAAAGCTGTTTTTAAAGAACATAAACATATTTTTAAACTCACTTTTATATATAGTTTGCAAATTAAATATAAAAACACATATTTTTTGAAAAATTAAACTTTTTAGTTGATGACCTTGAACCTTTAAAATTCCCCTAATGTGAGCATGAGATACATCATTTTAAAGCCCAATAAAACCCCTATAATATGTTTTTGATTTCATTTCTCTATTCTTATTACTAAATTGAAGAAATTAAATAAAACATGATGCATGGTGAAGCCTAAAATGCCCCTTTTTTGAAATTTTGAAAAATTTTATAACTCAAAACCAAAAAGAGAAAATTATGAAATTTTGTATTTTTAACTCATGCCAAATTTTATCAAAATCGAAAGTTTGCCTTTTTTTTTTCCAATGGATCACTTGACATGGAATGGCCCAACCTCAACAGGTGGTAAGACAAGGTGGATATAATAATTACATGTTTTTTATAAAACTGATAACATTTTTTTTAATCTGTAGCAACTCAGTGGAAAATCTGAAAACTCACCAAAAGAATTAAATGGAAAAGAGATGGGAAATATTGACACAGTAGCAGCCTTGTGTCCTCCCGTATCAGGTAATATATTTGTTTGTATTTAAACTTAGAAATAATTTGGATCCAATTTTTTCTCAAATCTAAATCAGAACATGACAAGTGTAATAATAAGTTAACTTTCCCACACTGGTTTGATTTTTCCCTTAAAGTCTGATTTTTTCACCATTAAAGGTAAAAAAAAAAGGTCTGGAGTCAGGTTATTAAATTTGTCTAGGAGTGTATAAAGCATCAAAAGCAATTGTAATATTCATTTGCTTCGATTTCCATTCAAGGGGGTAGGGTGGGGGGGAATCCAGATTCAACAATTATGAAGCTTCAACAAAAGAAAATATTTAAAGTTAAAGCACAATTTATGTTTATTTTTTATACATTTTCTGCTGCTATTTCCATCACGAAATAATGTTAGTATATAAAAAAACTAATTAATTAAAGGCTATATTAATCTTGTTATATGTATGAAATAAAGTGCATTGAGTAAAAACAATTTATAATTAAATATAATGATAGATTAGTAGAAAAATAATAGCATCAATAAGAGTTAAAACAGTAACACATTTATTTATAAATATGCGTTAGTGTTTTTCTTTTATTTTTGCACTAATATTCCATTATTAATAAATGATAAAATAGGAAAATAATTCTTTTAATATATAATATTTTATTACTAATAAAATGTCAGAATAGTGGGAAAATAATAGAGACAAATAAAAATAAAATCCACATATATTTATTAAAAAAATAAAAACACTAAACATATTTTATTTATAAGAGTAAAAACACAACACATTTATTTTTTATTTGTGCTCTTTTATTTTCCTACTATCCTTCATTTTATTAACTATGTTATGTATTATGTTGCATTTTGTAAGTTATATTTAATACCTAAATTAACTAGCTCTTCAAAGATAGTATTTTTATCCAACATTAAACATTTTTTCTAAAATTCAAACTTGGACTCGGCTTTGGTAATATCTCATATGATTCAATTTGATTTTGATTCATATTGAAAAAGTGGACTTTAGCACACTCCTAGTTTAGTCCAATAGTTATGTTGGGCTAAACCAGTAGTAGTTTACAGTGGAAGTTTATTTTATTTTAAATAGGTATGTGCGAGAACCACTTTTTCAAATCGAGATGATATCAAGACTAGAAAATGAATTAATATTGAGGACATGAGTTGAGAAAACTTCCTTTGAAACTACAAAAATTTAAACTATGTTTATTGAAATAATTATGTAATTTATATAATCATATATATCATCATCATCATCATCCATGAACAGCTTACAGCAACTGGACTGGGTCACTTTGGGACATAAAGCCTCTCCACCACATCCTTTCCTTCCACAATTTTTCTCCCTCCACCTTGGCCTAGTCTTTTCCTTTCTCCTCCACACTCCTCTTTACTCCCTTCAGCCATCCATCCCTTGGTCTTCCTCTCGGGCTCTTACCCCCTTCCCCCACTTCTATATCCAGCATCCTCCTAGGCATCCTCTCCCTCTCCATTCTTCTTAAATGACCATACTACCTTAGTCACGCCTTCTATATTTCCCGTCCTTAACTGGCTCTTCCTTTTACTATTTCTTTCTTATTTATCATTCTTTAAAATTTTGCTTCTCAGAAATCTTATTTTTCTCTTGCTTGCTTTCTGCTCTTATCCAGTTACTTCATTACCCACGTTTCTACAGCATATGATACATCAGTACCAATATTGAGTGCTAAAATTCACTTTGACATTTGGGCTGGTGCTTGTTTGTATTAGCTTATAGTTTATTTATACACATTTTAAATGTATTTAATGAAAGAGTTTTAGTTGCAAATTTTATATTATTTATAATTTAAGTTTTTATTGAAAAACTATTTATATTAATGCATTTCTTAATGAAGGCATTTTTTTGGTAAAAAGTTGGAGCTATTTTCAGGCCTTTAAAATTATATTAGAAATAATACATTCTTGGTTTAGTTTGTAAATTTCATAGGGAAGTTATTGTTTTTTAATATTATATTCAAGATTCATTTTTAACTTTTGATACATGATAGATTTTTTTCCATGAAAAGCCACTATGACTATTGACATAAAAGATCTTATACGCTAGTTACAATGCAGCTACTGCATTGCTGAGTACATTGACCTCACCACAGGAACACTCAGACAACAAATGAATGGTCACAGTTTTGATACCAACCAAGACGACCCTAACAAACCACTATCACTTCAAGCCCAAACACAAATCAAATTTTGACTTATCCCATAACACTAGAGTATAGGAGCCCTCCCCAATAGTTGCAATACTTCCCAGCTTCATAGGCTGGAAGTTACCCACCAATATATTACCAAATCCAGGCATCTCCCTGGTCTCAACCTTTAACCTTTTCCTTCAAGCAGGCCTACTCGCACAGTCAATTATTTGTATATAAACAATAATACCATATGATTTAATAATAAAATAAAATATAAATACAACATTCTTTCCATCTACCAAGATTAAATACACAGGTTTGAACAGGCAACTGCAGAATCCAAGCCTAAACCTTTTTTTGAATCAAGAAACAGACAACAGAATCTAAGTGACCATGATCAACCTCTAGCCATGCTGCTATAGTCCAGTCTGTGTTTTACTCTCTTCTGTGGAAGAAGGAAACTGATGTACCCTGAAAAGTACTATAATTATGTGTTTTGCTGTGTTTTTAATTGTGAACTTTGAGGCATACAGTTTTCACACAATCACTTAAGACCTTGCCCTTCTCTCCTCCTTTCAATAACTAATTTGTGAGGGAAAATCACCATTAGATTTTTTTTATAAAAAGTAAAAAAATGTGGGTTTTAACTTTGAATGATTTTTTTTAGGTGAAGTTTCCTAATGTCAAATCCAGAATCTTACTCTAAAATCGAAGTCAAAGCAAACAAATATTTGAAGTAAAGTCGAAGTTTTGAAGTTTCACACACCCCTTTAAAAGCTTCTTTTGATTAATTACATAAATATGATAATCAGAGGTTATAAATTGAGTCTTTTTCAGCGTTGCAATCCAACCAGTCGCTGAATATATGGACTGTGATGAAACAAAGGCCAACAAGTAAGTAAAATCAGTATTTACATCAATAGGATACTTTATTCTTTCTACTTGGGATATCTTGCATTAACTTTGTTAATTTGTTTTCATGTTCTTAGTATTTTTCATGTTAGTATTTGATGCAAGTTTTAATCACTTGTCACGTTTTTGTGATTTCTAAACAAATGATTTTGTTGTTGTTGTCAAACTTGAGAACGTTGACTTAGCATCACGATGCTCCCACCAGAGACTGTTTGATTTTGGTATCAAAGTGGTCAATTTTAAACATATTAAAAAAAAATTTTACACACTAGATATTACTTAGGTTTTTCATTACAAAAATAGTTTGTTCTTATAAATTATGTTTGTTAAAGTAAATATATAATTTATAGAACGATAAAGTTCTATTTGACATTGGGTTGGTGCTTCTTTTTAAATTTATCATATAATTCATTCAAAACCTTCTATATACTTATACATATAAATGCAAATTTTCATATTGTATTACACATGAAAAATAAATGGTTTTTAAAAAATAATACTACCTGACATTTTGACCCGTAACAACTTTGACACACTTTTTTTAAAGTAAAAGTTAATGGCCGGTCCCAACACTCGTTCACCCATAAAAACATGATATTACAAAATAAAAGATTTTGACTTAACTGTCATATGAATTTGAAATCGGTTTTCACAATTGAAAGGAATTTATATTATCTAGAAAGAAGTTTATAACTTATACTAATCATACTAATTAAATTATACAATGAAAACCATCACATATCAGCCTCGCACTATTTTGCTTATAATTACTTCATCAAGTTAAATATTCAAAATTGAATTTTACTATATAAAAGCAAAACTATTTTTACTTCAATTTTCTTAGATTAGAATTTATATTTGTTTTTTAAAGTTTTTTTTTTAAAAAAATTTTTTTAAAAATGTATAATTACTTTAACAGACTAAAATGGTTGTAAGTATTAATGTTGGAAAAAGAACAAAATTTTAAAGGGTAGATAATATTTTCCCTTGTTTTAGCTATTCATTTATAATCTATTAGTTTAATATAAGCTTTTAAAAGATTATTTATAAAATTAAAATTTGAAATAGCTTGGGAAACCCTGTGTAAACTAAAAAGTAGGAAATACCGGGAACTCCGGTTAATTTTGCCTTTACTAGGGTTTCATTTACAGCGTTTCCACGATCTTTTTTAAAAGTGAGACACAAACCATTTAAAAAAATAATTCAAAAATGGTTTTTTTAACCAAATTTAAATTTTCAAAAATAAATGATCTGTAAACTGCCCTAAAATTATTTGTTATCATGAAAAACTAATAATTTGAATTTTAATTTTCAAAAACAAATTTCAAAGAAATTAAAATTTTATTTCATTATCTTAGCTAAACAACCTTAAATTAACTTATTTAGATAAATAATGATACATTAAAAATTTGATAACTCAAAATAGTCCCCCCGTTTTAGTTTGAACAAAATACTAGAGCCCTTAAAAAAAAAACTAAGGTTTCAAAACTCTGTAAATTAATTAACTATATTACTAAATTTTTGTTTAGAAATATATAAATAATATTTTAAAGCAAAAAGCTTAAAAATTACCCAATTTGAACCAAATTACTAAAGCCCTCTTTTATAAAAATTAATATTAAAAAAAAACATCAGTAAATATTAGATAAATTTCCCCCCAAAACAAGTTCATCTTTATATGGATCCTCATGAGTAATGAGGTGGGGCTGGATAGTACTAGTAAAGATAAAATAGTTGGCATACTTTAGTAAGTGCGGCAAGAACTCCAAGTTCCTATACCATATATAAGTAAGTATTAGAAATAATAAACAGACTTAAATTATATTTGGATAGCTTATTTTTTGGGGAGTAACCCAAGTTTTTAAAGAGGACATATTCCCAGGAAAAAAAATCAAAATTTTTAAATTTCTATGCGTAGGTCTTTATTTTCCCCCCTGTCTCCCATGTCTTAAGCCTGTCCAGCTAAAAGAATCCCACACTTGTAATTAATATTCATAGGGTGGGGTGAAAATGTTTGGAAGGTAGCGTTTAGAGAAAGTTTTTACTCATTTTTGGGTTAGGGAAGAGTGATAATCTGTTTAAGAATAAAAAAAGCCCACTCTTTAAATCCTCCCGAGATTTTTGAATGGGACCTTGCTGTTTACAGCAAATCAGCCCCTGGGGGAAAAATTAAGCCCGGGTCTGAAAACCCCAATTGTGCTTTTTAATGAGTCCCGCTTTTTTAGCTTTTTTTAAATCTATTTCAAAAGAAACCCAATATGTTTTTGGTTTGAGGGGGTTGGTTCTTAAAAGGGTTTTTAAATTCTTTGTTTTGATTTTTAAACCATTGTTGGCCCCTTTGAACCAAATAAACCCCTAAGCTTTTGGTGTAGTTTAAAAAACATTAAATACTTACACTTATTCAAGTAGACCCTAATTATTCAGTAAATAATAATTACAATCTGGTGACCCCGCTGGTCTAGGGGTAAGGTGTTGGACTTCTGTGCTAGGGTACAGGGGGCGGGGGTTTAATCCACGGTCCCCGCACGATTTATCTGACTGCCCAAAATCTTCCTTCAGCTCTGGAAAGACGTGTATTAATCACAACTTTTGAAAATGTGGAAAGACCGGCCTCCACCGTGGTTTGGATTCCAGTTAAAATGTTGGGCCCTTTATTTTCTCACAATCACCCTACCCTTACACATTATCGTAAGTGCGTAACAACCCGAACGAGTTTGTAAGTTTCGGTGCTAATAATAATAAGACTCCATGTTGGCATCACACTTTTTTAATGTATTCATGCGAGTTTTTCACTGAAATGTCTGTTCTATCTTTTATGCAAGATAGCCCGATACAATTTAAAAGATCGAAAGGTAAAACAATTCATTATTTAATCTTAATCTGGGAGATAAAAAGATTTAAAACCTTTTTGGGGTATTTTCTTACTTTTTTGTTCCTATTTAAAAAAACCATTTATTTAATAACAAAATTTTTTTAAAAAAGTAAATAGGAAAAACATTTTGAGATATCTATTTTGAATCTGATATTAAAAAAATTTTTTTTGTTTTTCCCACAATTGGTTTTCACCCGAAAAATGACATATTTTCTTTAATGGACTTAAAATAGATAGCCTATAACCGTATCATAGTCAATAATAATAAAAGGAAGTGTTTGTGTGCAATGCCCAGCCAAATCTACGGCACGCAGAGATCTGAAATTTTTAACATAGGTGGAAGGAAGGGAGTCCGAATGCACCATGAAGCAGGATTTTTAAATTTTCAATTAACTTTTTAATTAGGTTATTTTAAACAAATTTTTGAAG
Organism: Timema cristinae; assembly: GCA_039000515.1. NCBI lineage: Eukaryota > Metazoa > Arthropoda > Insecta > Phasmatodea > Timematidae > Timema > Timema cristinae. Next base: position 8,845 of record JBCFYV010006334.1, read on the forward strand.
AGAATATTGTTTTAGAATTACGTTTCAGAGATATGGGCACCGTGGTGGGGGGGAGGGGTGCGCGCTTGTATAATTCTTTTACCACAGTGGATCATGAGCAAAGCCTTGCGGGATTGCTAGTAATTCATAAAAGAAAGCTTGCTAACTCTTAAGATAAATGGAGTGTAGGTATATAATATTTTGAATAATTGCTTCAATAAACCATACATAATTTTATCTATACTCTATGTATAATTAAGCTTTCAAACTGATTTAACTTTTATAACAGACAAAAACCCCTTTCAAGATCGAATGATAAGGCAGGATTCACAAATAAACGACCCGCAAGACATAGCTGCCGGCTCGTTTGTCTGCAATATCTTTAATATCTTTACAATGATTTAACATTAATAGGTTTGCTACGTAATTTTAAATAACAGAAACCCTTAGAACTATTTAAAACTATCCTATATTTTTGTTTTAACTTTAATTGCTTGAGTGTGGAAATTTTAATTTACACCGGGAAAATACCAGTTTTTAAATTAATTCAAGTATACATTAACGATTTTAAATACATAGCATCAAATAGCTATTATAGACCTGATTAGTGGCCACGAGGTATGGTATCTAGCCTTCCTCTATCAAATAGTCATGTTTTAATAGGTTCACAATTTGTGGGGTGTTTTTTTTACGGTTCTATAGAAAATATCACACATTTAAAAAAACCTTTATAATCAAAATTTAAACTATTTAACTGGTCAGAACTTTCACACTCATTTTGGCGAAAACAATATTAAAAAATATCTAACCACTTCTAAAATAAATGGGTATTTCTAGACATCTACAGTTCTCCTCAGTGATCCCTTGGTTTAAAAAAAGTCTATTGTGTTTAAAGTTTTCTTTGTAATGTGCAGTCAGAGTAAACTTATTTGTGTGGCAGGATTATATTACTTAGGGACGGGCGTGGAGGGTGTAGATACATGGGAGGGCGCTACCTGAAGCTTGCTCGTGAGGCCAGCCGACAGGTTAACTTGAGGAGCTCATATTTTGTATTTGCCTTCTAGTATAGGGTTCCTACGGTTTGGAAAGTCAGGGAAAAAAAATAAGTCAGGGAAAGTCGGGAAAAGACAATTCATATCACACTTAGAAAAAAAAAAAAATATATTTTTCGTATTTACTGCGTCATAAGCCACTGCCCCAATGAAGAAAGCTGAGGGGCACTTACCATGCTCAAACTTGCTGTAACACAAGTTTTGCTAGAATTTTATTTCAGAATGTGAACGCATAAATCTCCTGGCCTGCACATGACAATTCTTTTAACTTTAGTGATCTATTATTTTGGTTCTTGTTCAAGGTTTGCCATCATTATAGTTGGATACAGTGAATTAGGACTGATTCGGCTATACCAGCAATGTCTAATAAAAAAACAGTTTTTAACCACCCTGCTAAGCCCAGAGCATTTTCCTGAATTCTCATACTGGATCAGTGGGATTGAAAGTAATAA
>JBCFYV010006337.1:0-11661 GCA_039000515.1 Timema cristinae
TTTTAAAATATTAAGACGATATTTATGTGGAGTGATCTTTATACCTTCTTGTTAAATTTCCATGTCTTCACACTGGAAAATTGGTTGTTTATATATATTTTGGAAATTGTGGCCCCCTCCCAAACCCCTCAATATTAAAACAACCCCAACTAGAAATTTAAAATCCCTCATTGCCTGGATTTAAAATAATTTGCCAAATTATATCTTTCTATCACCTTTAAAAGGGTTTTTTTATTTTATAACCCCCCCACACTTTTTATATTAATGCTTAATTTTTAAATTTGGAAAGGTATTTTTAACCTGACTGCCAAGTAAAATTTTCTACCCCAGTAGGAAGTATTTTGTTTAGTATTTTTTTTCCTTTTTAGGGGGGAATGCCAACCCCCCAGGGTTTCGGATTCCACGTTAAACAGTAAATCCTCCATTTCATCTCCAATCACCCTACCATTACACATTAGCGTAAGTGCGTATAACCCGATAGGTAGTAAGACGCGGTGCTAATAAAAATAATTTACCATTTTAAAACCTCTTAAACCACTTTTGTGCAAACTCACTTTCAGGAATTTCCAACTTAAAGTTTTTTTGTATCTGGATTTGTATCTCTTCCTGTCTGGTAAATTAAAAATGTTTTACTTAGCCTATTTTTTTTCTCTCTAATTATAGTCCTCCCAATTTTTGAAACCACATTATGAAATCTCCCAAATTTGGGTCGATTCCGCTACTTTACTACCAAGCAAAAAGGTCTGGTGTCCAGGCCTAGGGAACTGTGGGGCGTAGCATGGTGGTAAGTGAGTCAGTGAGAGGATTTCACCTTCATATACAATAATAGCTATAGAGGTATTGACTTGTATTAGTATATATCTCCATTTCCCTAAACTGGTGTTTCGTACTTCTAGTAAGCGATGGTCTATACAAGGCGTGTCCGCACATTCTTACACTAAGGGGGTAGGTATAACAAAGGTAGAGTTTGGAGCAAATGTATTAACATTTGAGCTAAGATTGTTTAAGAAAATTAAAATTTAATTATTATTATTTAGCACCGCGTCTTACTACCCGTTCGGGTTATACGCTTAAGTACTAATTACACTAATGGATTAGGGGTTGGGAAGGTTGAATTAAAGGAAGTGAACCCCATTTGTGTTGAGGAATAGTGGAAAACCATTTAGGAAAACTCACTCCCAGTTCACTCGACCGAGATTCGAACCTCGATCTCCCCGTTTTCAGCAGTCGGGCTCAACACGGCAAGCGCGTTAGCCAAATACGCCACAGAGGCGGGTTTAAAATTTAATGAAATGTATATAAGTACACCAAAGCAGGACTGAAACTCTGACTTTCATACTTCCAAAAACCAGATAAGACGAGATTATTGCATATTGCCTTTGTCCACGCGTACACTATTGCTAGTCTTTGTTTTTTAATCAATGTCTTTTTTTTACCGATTCAAGCTATATGTACATTTAATAATCATACTATTGTATTAGAAATGAGGAAAGTTAAATTTGGAGTAAGTGTATCAACAATTTCGTGGGGAATGACTGTAAAACGATTTATAAATAAACACTCTCAGTACACCCAACCGGGAATCAAACCAGGTTCATCTCGTCACCAACAGTCAATTATATTGTGAGAGTGACGCCTTAAACAATTATAACATACCCACTGAAGCGTATCTTTATTTATTAATTTCATATTACTAAAACGATAAAAACAATCTTACTCAGTAGGCCTAAATAAGGCAACCAAATTTTAAATATAATTTATTAAGAATTAGTTAAAATATGTTTTTAATTTTTTTTACATATATGTATTTTAATAATACATTGATGACATTTCATTTAGATTGCCCCTTATTTTGTTTATATTTTGTTTCTATGTATCTTTAAATATATTATGCCTGTTGCATGAAATCGTATCAAGAACAACCGCAAACAATTTGCCTTGTTTATCAGCCCAAAAATGTGAAAAAAAAAGAAGTTAGGTCGTTATACAATGGTCTTCACTATGGCACAAGAAAAATAACTCGTGGATTCATATTTCTTCTTGATTGATTATTGATTATTAGCACCGCGTCTTACTACCCATTCGGGTTATACGCACTTACGCTAATGTGTAATGGAAGGGTGATTGTGAGATGAAATGAAGGACCTACAGTTTAACGTGGAATCCGAACCACGGCGGAGACCTGGCATTCCCCACATTCACAAGAAGTCTTGTCAGAGGTGAATTCTTCTTGAAGAAAGGCTGTTTGTCTTACCTTGGCAGACGTTTGTGAACTCAGATTTCAGTTAGCAGAAATGAACATCATTTCGAGATCATTTAATAAAGAGAAAAAAATAAGGGGGAAGAATTGGCTGTATGGATTTTTATACAAGAAGAGAGCTCTCATTGAGAAAACATCCGTGTAAAGGGCTTTAATCACGTGTCTTTTGATAAATGTTAGGATCTCTTGGAAACTCTTGATGAAAATACAAATTAGCACCAAATGATGTGTATAAAGTTGATGAAACAGGCATTATGACTGTGCCTAACAAATCCACTAGGGTCTTATCACTTCACAGGGGAAAAAAAGTGGGAAATTTATTATCACCCGAGAGAGGCACAGTCTAAACATGCATGAACGCAACAGGCAAATTCATGCCCCCTATGTTTGACTTACCAAAAAAGTAAGAAATACCCACTCCCATGCTGTCTACCATAAAAGTGGATGAATCCAAAAAATTCTTTTGTTGCCTGGTTCAAAAAAATTTATAAACTTTACCCATCTCTCATGTAAAGACCTGTCTTGTTACTTCTAGTTGGGATGCCTCCCATACTAAAAGTCTAAATCTTATAGACCTTTCCAGGGAAAACCATATTATCATCTCATTTTTTCCTTCATATTGCCAATATTACAGCCACTAGATGTTTCATTAATTACTCCACTGGATGCCTACTATGACCAGGGTGATCGAAAAAGTTTAATCGTACACTCTGGATGACAAGTGACTAAATAAGAAGTGCAAAAAATTATTTAGAGATACATTCATAGAAGCGGCTGTAATGCAAAAGGCTATCAATGGGTTTGAAAATACTAGATGAGCTGAGATGCAATCCCTAATCGCTTTTATTCTCCTGCAGAAACTTAAGATCATCCCATTCACACAACAGGGCAACACGGAGAACTGTCAATAAATGAATGTGGACAGATGGGTTCAGGGTGTAATGAAAAAAAGCTCAGCCACAATATCTGAAACCAATACTACAAGCCACCAACATCGTAAATTGATACTACCAAGCCAACAAACATTGAAAATAGACAATGCTAATTCATCAACATCTAAAATTGACACTCTTGCTCATGCCAGTTCTGAAAGAAAATGAAAAGCCAAATAGAATGACTACAGAAAACGAGGTAAAAAGCAAATGTTGACTTTGACACCTTATTAGAAATAATTTGAAGAAGAATTAGCCAAGCCTAGAAAACCTGTTAAAAAATAAAATCTATTTTGAATATAAGAAAAAAAGGACCAGTGAAAGAAGAGTAAACCACAGGAAAACTAAAGAGAAGAGTAACAGGAAAAAAAAAACAGCTAAGAAACAAAATAATAAAGAAGCGCCAGGAATAGTAGTCATCCTCCGAAGATGAAGAATGGTCGTCTTCCTAGGATGAAGAGTGGTCGTCTTCCGAGAATGAAGAGTGGTCGTCTTCCAAGGATGAAGACGATAAGGATATTACCTTCATGTTTTGCAACGAGATTTTCATACATTCAAGATCAGAAGGCTGGATACAATGCTCGGTGGGCAGAAAATGGGCTCATGAAGCCTGCAGTGGGCACCACCTAGAAGAAGGTTGTGTTTTGGGAGTTTTGAACTGAAGTTTTCCAAACAAATTAGCCTAATATAGTTGTCTGTATTCTTCAATTATTGAAAGATTTACCGGAACATGTTATTGTATTCAATACCTTGTAATGTCTGAAATGTAAAATTTGTAATAAATTGAAAAATGTCGTTATTGGGAGACGTGTGAGTGGTTTTTATGGGTATCCAGTTTTACCCCACGCGGTGCAATAGTAACAAATTTTAGGGCCTTACAAAATTTTTAAATTGGTTTTGAAGCTGAGTTTTCTCTAACATGTGTCATTTTCAATAGTCTAGTACCCTCCAGAAGCTTATGTTACTTTGCTTACTTTTCCCTTTTAGAATGATTTTATACAACTAGAACCCTTAGATTCCCGGTTTTGCCATAATTCTCCTTACTTAACTTCAGATACTTACTCTCGTTCACTCCATGCTGTGTTCTTTTCTGGTCTTATTTAATAATGGACTAAACCTAAAAATATTATTAACAATTCAAATTTAATAATAGATAAATTAAATTGTATTTTCAACATATTTTATTAATAAGTTTTATAATGTAAATTATTTATTCTCTTACATTGATTGAAACTTAATTTTGTGTGAATATATTTAAAAAAGCTTTAGTTACAATTATGCAATATATTTCTAAATTCTACTTAATGTCAAGAGATAATTTTTAATTTCTATAGAATTTTGAATAATTGTTTAAAACACATAAAAAAGAAGCCTTGAAAAAGGTTACCAAATTCAGTATATATTTAATTATATGCCACAATATAATTTACGATGTGAACATGTTTTAAAATGCAGCGTGCATTATTGGAGAAAGTTAGCGATTGAAATATGTTACCCTTTTCATGTGACAATATTGTACAGATCGCTTTTGGGGGTCTTTATATTAAACCAAAAGTAATCAAAAGTTCCTAACTGAGTGTAAACATGTGACTCTTACGTGATCTTAACTTAAGCTTCCGGTTACTAACTCTTACCTTTTCGAATGTTCTATAAGTTACGCATGTATATACCACTACTAGCTCTTTCCACACTTGTTTACTTCCAACGAATAAAGGGTGATGAATACTTTGAAATATATAAATACTCTACAGCTAAATGAATATAACCATTATTTGATTAAATTTAAGGGACTGATAATAATGTCGTTACAAAAAGTATCAGTAATACTAATATCTATTCAAAAGTTGTCAATATGATCTATTAGAAAGATCATGTGTAATTGTGTTACCTTGGCCATACTAGATTTAAGGTAAAATTATTATTTTCTGGAACAATTAAAGTTTTTGGAGAAGTTTTTGTATTTAAAAATTAATCAATATTTAATAGAAAGTTTAAACTATAAGCTATACATGGGCCAATTTGAGATTCACTGACGCACGTGATATTCTTTTAAAAATATAGGTGTTTTGGTTTTATATCAATTAATAAAACATATATATATATTATACATATGAATATAATTAGGATATTAACGCTATCTAGAAATACTAACATGGCTATGAATATGTTAAACTCTAAAAAAATAGCTTATATTAGTTAAAAAATTAATTGTTGATAACATTTTACAGGCAATATACGTAAAGAAAGACTTATATTACGAAACTAAATGTGTGTAAACAAATATATTCCAACTGTGTAGGGGTTTTTTACTTAACTGTTTATTAAAAAAAAAATAGCATCCATTCTTGGAGAAATATCAATTATATTTTTGCTAAGAAGGTGTAATAGTGTTAAAAATATTCTATTTTCAGAATAGGTCTGAGTGTTAAATACCAAGAATATATTTAAATAAATGTTCTGTGTTTGAATGGCTCTTTGAACAACAAATTATTACAAACTTAATATAGTTGAATGGTGAAAACAGATAAATATAAGGCCTATTTCTTCAAACATGAAATGTGTTGTTTGAGGTAAATGTTTATTCATTACTAATCTTAGTGGAGTTAAGCAAAGGATGTGGAAGTTATGTTGAAGGTAACTGACACTGTTCCATGGATATTAAGCATGGGACAAGCTTGGCAGATGTCCTATCATTACATGAAGTAGGCTACCTAATATCCTTGACCAATTACACGCACAGAGCGGCAAAACAATTTGTACCCAGCAGCTTCACGTCAACAAAATTGTAAACCAATTAAAGGTTTTAAACAAGGCCTGAAGTAGAAAACCAGTGGAGAGATAAAAGATGAACGGTGTTTCTCTTCCCATTTATCAACTCCACAAAAGATGGAAAAACAGAGCTTAAACCCTATTTGTTTTACTATAAGAAACTATTTATAGTATAAAAACTACAATCTAATGATGTTATATTTAAAAAAATACAAAATTGTTTCTTCAAATTAATTTAAAAATATATTGTAAATGTACATTAATTAAAAATTATTATAAAACATAAACATAAACTATTAAAAAGTTTAATATTTTTTATTCCTGCTGGGTTGGTTTGATATTATTAGAAACTCTGTGTAAGTTATTCCCATTCCCATATTCAAAAAATCAAAATAGGTATAGAGGATTGGTTTAGTTGATAGTTTAGAATATAATATTTAGAATGTTATCTGTATTAATTTGCCACGTAAAAATAAATTCAACTTATAAAATGTTTTTATGGAAATTGAATATAAAATCCAACTTTAAATCAACTTTTTAAATATTATTAACAAATGATAATATTCATAATGGATAAAATAATACTTTTATTTTAATTTTTTTTCTAGTGATATCTTTGAAAAAGTTACTAAGCGGCATTGAAATGTAAGGGAATGTGACAGCGTCAACAATTGCTATAAATACAAGATGGATGAAAAGTGAGACGATTCTTGTGCAAGTGGGAGTTAGAATATGGCGTGAAGCAATATTGACCTAGAAACAAGTCGTTTCATTATGGATACATGTGTTTCAATCAAGATGGTTTCTTGTTTTTGTAGAAACACTACTTTTTAATGTCTCGAAGGTCAATAGGAAGTTGTCTGAGTGTGATTAGTAAGAAATTCCAGCAAATAACAAGACAGGGAAAGTAGAATGTTACAAGGAATATCTCGTAAACATAAACAATATGGATGGTAGACCTTGGTGTTCGATATGGCTTTATACAAAGAGCCAAATTAAAACAACTGTATCAAGCTTACAAATAAGGATAGATTAAAACAGTATAATACAAAATGTATTAATTGCCAAATACTATTTAATTGTACGATCCATTTACCCTTAAATGTATAGAGCATACCTTTTTTCGTTTCCGCCAAAGGGTAATAGCTTAGAAAAGTGCATTAACAAATGAAAGATAACAGTTAACAATTAAGAATAAACGAAATGTTTATGGGAATTGATTTAGTAACTTTTCTAATGTTAATACCTGTTAATAAAGTGTTAATGGTTCAAAAATGTATGTACAATCAAAAATTATTCTTAATATAATGATTTCAAATATTTTCAATTTTTATTTATATTACAAATTAAATTAAATTACAAATAATAGTTTTGACAATACGTTAATTAAAATTTATATTGTATTTACTTAAATAATATAGACTATACTTTTATTAATGAATGACAATCTAAATTTGGACATCTATTTTTTTAAATAAAATCTTTAAAAAGTCTGAAGATTTAACCAGTTGGTCAACGGGGAATTTGAATTTACCAGGGAAATTAACAAATGAGGTTTGGTCCTTGGGCTTTATCTATGTTATGTAAGACCAGTTCTCTAGAAAAACCACATTGGCTTGCACTAGGGGTATCACGAGAAAAGGCGCCAATCTCGTCTTGTTTGGTTTACAGGTGATGTGAAGTACAGATTCGAGTCCCGGCCCAAATAATAAGGGGGATTTTTCAGCGATGATTTTCTCCGCTCAATTCAAGCTAGCGTGGGTACATTTACAATGAGTTGTACATTCCTTTTTTGTAGAGGTAATGTTACAGCATATATAATAATTGGAGACAAACTCTTGTAAGTACTGCCATCAGTACACATGTGTTTGAATTTGTATACTAACCTCCCAATCACTGAAAATCAGGATATGAGCCTGACCATTAAGCTTCGCTACAGTTCCCCCATGGCTTCTTTGGTGTTGACTGACAGCTCACAGTTGACAGTTGACAGATCTGAAAAGTAACTAAACCAAATTATGTATCCCTGCGCCAAACTATATGATCTGCAAAATCATGTGTTTATCAGCTGTCACTTTTGACAGTTAAATTTTAGGTCTATACAAGAAACCTTTATTTTCTATATATTGTTGACCTTGATATGTTGATGGCCTATATTAGTTATTATTTTTTCAAGAATATAATTTTTATTTAAATTTAGCATCCAACCCCGTATTAGTTTTTATTGTAATAAATAAATAATTTTTTATAAAAAAATGTCCATTTTTTTGTTAATATTAGTATAATTAACATTATAAATGTGAAAACTCTGAATGTCTGTTACTACACATAGAAAAAAATTCCAGTCATCAACCTATTTAAAAGTAATTACAACATATTGGTGACCTGGCAGTCTAGGGGTAAGGTGTTAGACTTCTGTGCTGGGGGTCCGGGTTTCAATAGCCGGTCCCGGCACAGATTTATCTGATTACCAAACACTTCCTTCACCTCTGACAAGACATGTATTAACTACAACTTGTGAATGTGTGGAATGCCAGGCCTCCACCATGGTTCGGATCCCACGTTAATCTGTAGGTCCTCCATTTCATCTCACAATCACCTTACCATTACACATTAGCGTAAGTGCTTATAACTCAAACTGGTAGTAAGACGTGGTACTAATATTATTAATTAATAATAATAATAATAATACAATATATTAGAAAACACTCTAAAGTAGCTTAAAGTAAGAAGTGTTAATAAAATTATACTTAGATAGAAAACTAACAAATAGTTTAACAAAATATATAGATGTTCAATTTAATGAATTAGATAGTTTTTAAAATTGGTATATGAGTTAAGTGATTTAAAATATTCAATGATTGATTATATTTAGATTTAATGAGCTACAAAATTTCATGTATAAAAAATTTCAATAAAGTGATATATCAAAACAACTGAATTAAAACAGGGTTTGACGACAAGTCTAAATTACACTTATAACATATTAAAATTTATTTACAAAACTTGGATACAAACAAATTAAAGATAAAAACAAAGTTTAAAGTACAACAGTGTTGTAAATTAGGTAATAAAATAGAATTAGGGGGTTTAAAGCATCTCCCAATGAGTTAATAAAGTAAGAATATGTTCTTGTTACAACGATTTTGAAGAATATTTTAATTTTTAAGTTTATTTATAAAATCTAATAATAAATCTTGGTCCAATCCCATTACTCCTTATGATAATCAGCCTTTAGAATGATGCTGATTTAAAATTTTCTCGAGATCATGTTTACGTATAAATTTACCATAATCATGGACAGCGTAAAGTGAAATTAAAGAACCATGAAGAAAACTTGAGAATTTATGCTGTACGCAAATCTTGAACTACGTTATATTAATGAATAGGTAAAAAGACCATTAATAAACAAACAAACTTTACTAACGTACTTGTGTGCGATTAGTCACTACTCTTAAAAACAGTTATTACAAAGTCTATAAAAAACTACAATAACTTATAACTTGAAGTCTTAGCCTGGTATTTATTAAATAAACACTGGAAAAAGACTAGCAAGTATTTTTTATTACACTTCACAGATTTTTTTGGAAATACTATAAATATCCTAAAACTCGAGGTTTTAGCCTAGAGGGCAACAAACCCAATCTTGGTGTTAAAATATTTATTTAATAGTCTTAATACACTTAAATTTTTGAATAATTTATATAGATAACTGAGAAACACTCGCTATTTTTTTTATCACAACGATTTAATGTTTATTAGATATATAATTATTAATAGATCCCTAAAAAACCGTTTATTTTTCAAAGATAACATGCTCACACACCGAAATAATAATCACAAAAGAACACATAGATTATTAAGTAGCCAAATTAATATTCAAAAAGACTTTGTATTATTCAAATTTGTAATAAAATTACTAACGGTAGCATATAAATGCCAAAATACAAATCAAAAGTAATCAACTATAAAATGTTTTGTTCTTCATCTTGTTGACTAACGCACGTGTTTTATTAACTGCATTTTATACGATAATTAACTTTTATAATTTATTTTAAAATTGTTAGATTTTGGTTATGAGAATAACTGTTTGGTTGGTTGCTTAGTATTGAAGTTTTCTTTTGCTGTTTAATTCTACTTAATTATTAAAAGCAAGAGAACGATAAAAGTGATCTTATATGCTGTAAACAAATATGGCCACTGGAATGGATAGAACTACAACATTTCTTGACGTGGTGGAACTGTTTGCAGGTTAGACGGCGAGTGTTTATAAAATTTGAAATTTAATTATCTCCCAAACATTTTGTATGTTTTTCCTCTTTACTATCACAAACCCAAATTTTTTTATATTAAAAAATATTTGAGGGCAGTTATAAAAATATTAATAACTTAATATAATACCATTAAAGTTAAATGTCGCGCTCTATTTAAACTCTAATTGCCCCAAGAGTAAAAAGAAAAACTAGAATGCCTTTACTCGAATATTTTTTCTTAAATTTGATTATGGAAAATAAAATTATACTGTAATCTTTTGGGAAAAATATTGTTTAAAGTGATTGATAATATATTTTGTAATAATATTATTAATTTTGCTAATAATAATTATTTTCCCAAAAAGTTACAAAAATTACTTTAGACAATGTTGGCATTACTGATACCATCTGCTATCTTCTGCTAGCTGACATGTAAAACCAAAAACGTGCTAACTCCCCTGAACCCACCAGTAGGCGCATTTATTTTTAAAATCTTTTTAGGGAATTAAGATTAGGAAATTATTGTTGAAGAGTGGGACAATCAAAAGCGTGATTCGAGTATGCAGAACTTTAGCTAGAAACTACATAGAACACAATGTTTGAGATGAAAAACATACCTCAACGATAATATTTACAAATAATGGGGTGAGTTTAACTCTCTGGACATCTCAACTATCGGTGCAGGAACACCATCACTGGTGTTCGTTTATTTTATAAGACATAACAACTTTGCTTATCAAAGTAAAATTATTTTATAAAATAAAATTTCGTTTATTTAGAGAAGCTATTTAATTTTCTCTGGGTATTTTATTTTAATTACTTTAAATCGTTTCTACTGAATATATAAAACGGGATGAAGTTAATAAATTCTAAATCAATATACATCTTTAAGGGTGGGAACAGAACAATAAATAAATGTCGATTAAAAAAACTTTCGTGGCGTCGAATTGGGGACCGAGTACTGACCTACTGGGTCTGGTCACGAACCCACTGACCTAGTTTTAATCCTACAAACCCTCTCATAAAGTCATTTTGATGGAGTCTCGTAACATTCCTTACAGGGAAAATACCACCCACTGGATGCTGTTAACTTATGAACGTCTTCAGAAGTCCAACACTTTGCTAATGAGTTCAACGGGTGGAGAACCGTCGCTTGACCATATAGAGACATAACATATGATATGTCTGTCAATAAACACCGGAAGTAGGGAGAGAGGGGCTAGACAAGTACCCTTTCTCTTCTCGGTCAGGGCGTTAAAATGGAGGGACTAGCTTGACTACAAATAAACAGGTTTCATCCGATACACTGTTATATAAGGATATGTTGTTTTACATGGTATTGGGATACAAACTGGGAATTACTTTAAAATACCAAACTAAAGAAGGAGAATATTTGAATTTAAAATATCTACACTAACACATCCCCAAAAAAGAAAAAGTATAATAA
>JBCFYV010006339.1:0-12012 GCA_039000515.1 Timema cristinae
GCTTAGAACAGGCTAATATAATTTAATGTTTGTGGGTAATACATTGAGGGGTGTGCCTATAGATTGGAAGAATGGACACAGTGGTGGCGGGTTAGTGGATATACTGTACAATTTACAAAATACGAGGAGCGAGGCTATATCGAGTTTTGGAAACTCTACCTGTCACAGGAAAAAAACAAACGAAAGGAGCGATGGAAGTACTACCCTACGAAGAATCGAAAAGACTTACATGTGTGATATAACGTGGCCCATTACATTTCCGCAAGTGGACGATTGTGACCGTGTTTACCCACCACCGCGCCCCCATCACCTCACATCATCCTTCGCGATGCTAAACCATTTGCCACCAGCACCCCACAGAGTCAACCCAAGTACCGCGCCCACCAAAGTCTTCTAACTACCAGTCAGCACCACCGAAGAGGTAAAGACCTAAGCAACCCTAAATCTCGAGATTTAACAATGTACAAAAATTTTACAAATGCAAAAATTATATGTAAACGCCCAACGCTAAAAGCTGTGGTCTGGCTCGTTTCGGTAAGCATTTTTCCATCCAAAGTCAAACTATTATTTGGATTGTAAGCGATTTAAATCTAAATCCGCTTAATGATATATCTCGGAGGACAAAGTGTGATGTTTAAATGTGAATTAGTAAACTAGACGTGCTCAGGTGTTCTGAGCACTCGTGCGGCGTCATCGAGCAACGGACATTTGAAAAAGGGAGAGGAGGAGGGAACGCAGCTTGGGTAGAGCGAAAGGTGTTTATTTTGCTGCATTCTCCAATTGACATTATGCCAATTTAAATGCTGCGGATCCAACGCAAAGCTCTCCAATCTGATCGGCACAAACATCAACCCTCCAAATGCTGCTCACCAGGATGCCTTTGGGATGAGAAGGTATTGTAGCAGTTGCGTTGTACCTGAGGAATACAACCGTGTCAAGTTGCTTTAAACGGAACTGTGAATAACCAAATTTTTACAAACCGTTGTGCTATCGAAGAGAACGAATGTTATTTTGTTCGAGGTTTTGCTGGAAGAGTAAGATTGGCAAGTGAAAAGTGTGGAGACATATGTCAATAACGTTCTAGGAGCCTCTCAGCGTTCCCTTTGGAGGTGGCCTCACTAATCATTTTTCTAGATAGTGGATGTATTTTATATGTATTTTGTGTCAATTAGAACATAAATAAATAGCTGCTTGTTGTTGTTTATGAATGTTTTTAAATAAACCATTACAGATTGTCATAAAAAAACTTCCAAATAAAATGTTATTATTTGAAAACCCATAAATAAGTTGGAGGAGAATCAAAAACAAGAAGGAATGTTCAACATTTGTTTTGTGACTTTAGGTACTACCCAATGAGAGAAAGTATATTGTCATAATCTTTGAGATGGTGCTTCTTAGATAGAGAGAGAGGGTGTAAGACTTTAAAAACGCAAACATAACAGTTTTTATAATATTTATTCCCACTAACACTTAAACAGCAAAAAGAAATTTATGTCTGCAAAAAAATTTAACTTTTTACAAAAAAATTCTCACAAGTAATCCATCCTATGAGGATCTTAAAAGAAATTTAAATTAATATGTTGTCACGTTTTAAATATGGAAACTATAATACGCTGAGGATCTTGAAATTATTTAAATTAATATGCTGTTTAAGTTTTAAAATAAGAACTATATACCTGACATAATATATAATATATAACACTAAAAACAAGATTATCCACTTAAACAACAAAGAAATTTAATGTTAGCAAAAAATATATATTTTGAAATAATATAAGTTAATATAGTTGTAATTAATAGAAAAGGGAGGATTAACATAATTCCACCCCCCCCCACCCCCCCCCCCCATGGCGAACTGTTTACAAATTAATATATCAAGAGGTCCGAATACGGGGTAGCAGCTTTCTCATCACATCGACTATATCGATATCCGGATCACTATTTCAGCTGGAGAGTTTGTAATTAATATTGGCGAATATAGGGATGGGGATACTAGGTTTAGTTGTAGGAATACTATAGTTGGTTCTTTTTGCGGATACTTGAAAACGTGTTTCGGATAGGTCGTATTGCGCACCTCTTGTTCAATGCGACCATTCCGAACGCGCTGAAGTTTAGCGTGCGTGTGAAATAGTTTTCGGGGTCCAGAAGTACCTAGGAGACTGCAGTGTCTGAAACGCTGGAGACAGGGCGTCCATAAGGTTCCCCTAAATTCCTGCATGCCCCTCAGGAGGCCGTCTGGAGACATCAGATCTTGAAACATCCGAGGCAGGGTGCCCAGAGGTTCCCTAATGTCCTGCACGCCCCGCAAGAGCCGACCTGGGAGACTACAGATCTGTAACGCCTGAGGCAGGGTGGCCCAGAGATTCCCTAGATGCAATGAACGCCCCGCAGGGAGCCGACTGGGAGACAACAGATCCTGTAACGAAGCCTGAGGCAGGGTGCCCAGAGGATCCCTAGAATGCCTCTGCACCCCCGCAGGGAGCCGACTGGAGACAACAGAATCCTGTAACGCCTGAGGCTGACGTCTGGAGCGCGTGCATTCTGCGATGTACAGCAGGCCTGTAGGTCCCGGAGGGATCCCCGACTTGGACTTCTTGGCTGTATGCCTCCGGTGGAAAGCCCCAACGTCAGGACCACATGGTCGTCGGTAGCGGCTCCTTGAGGGCCGGTGACGGACGATGTCAGTCTCATATAGGCGAAACCCATAGCCTCTATGAATATTGTCAGCCAATCTTGTACTTCCTTGTCCTGAGGCCTATTTCGGCGGCCCTGTTGAAACAGCCGAGAGATCAATGGCGCTCCACCAAGTCTCATCTAAACAGCAATTAGACTAGGTTTAAATAAAGTGTTTGCCATATGTTAGAAAGCGTTATTAAAGAGTGTAAGGTGCGATTCTTAAAAAAATATTTAACTTTTCACAAAAAAAATCAAAAGTAATACATCATGAGGATCTTGAAATTATTAATTAATTACAATTTTTTGTTGCGTTATAAATTCCCTAAGGTCAAAATAATTGGCAACAGCTTTCGCATACACTAGAATCCTTGATCAAAATCGTCAACAATCGGAGTGGGTGATTAATTTTAGAATCTGGTGATTTGTGTATTTATAAAAAAAAAAATTATTATTTAAAATGAAAAAAACCATCTCCTAGATTTTCCTGTTGATTAAAAAAAACAATGAAATTTTAATATATATTGTCCGTAAGTATACTACGCTTAAATAAGTTTATTTTTAGATAAATCTAGAAACTGTATTATTATAATGTAAAAGAGCCAATGGTGTTAATATATATTGTCATAAATAACCACCCAGGTATTTAATATTATTAACTTCGTATTTATTGTAATACAAATGAAGGTGGAATAAGAGTGGGTGTGAGACTATATATTAAATAATAAAAACTTTAAAATCATGCATACTATAGTCATTTTAAAACTGTGCATAATATTACTTTCTAAATTATTTTCAGACAATATTGTGACTTACATAAGAGTCCAATAACCATAGTATCAGCACCTCTCACGAACTCATGATTGGACATTGTTCACTAAATGACTGCGATAGTTCTTGTTGGAATAATTTGACAAGTGTAAGTGTACCCGAGGGAGCGAGCGCGAGAGCAAAAAGTCCTACTTAGAAAACCTACCCCGGTGATAGAGCCTCCCCCGCGCTGATGAGGAATCTATAGAATGCGTTGTCCTCACGGGCATACACGTGTCTTGGGGCTGTAGACTGTCGTAGGACGTCCGGACGTCCCCCCAACCTCTATTCATCAAAGGAACCTTCGGGGAAAATCTTCTTCAGCAACATTTTTTGTCAGAGTTTGAGAAATGGCGGGGTGTCATTAGAAAGATGTCTCGAACCCCTGGTGTTAGTCCAGGAGAGGGTCACGAATCACCATTTCCAAGGAGTATCTTGAAAAACCCGGGGTATAGCACAGGGGTATGACTGGGCCTGCGTTTCGGTAACTTCTTTCTTCACTTTTCAGTAGGGTTTTCATCGCGTTTTTGATCAGCCAAAATTTTTAAAAGTAATTTTAGGGGCCTTTATTTTTTCAGTTTATTTTAAAAAAATTCTTTATCATGGAGTCTAATAAGCAGGCAAAAGGGGGCCTTCGTCGGTGCAGGGTTGTCCCGCAGCACTTTCAACTATTCCCTTGGCTGTTGTGGGTAAAAGCACGAACGGGGATATAAAAATAGTTTTAATATCGCGAATAATAAGTATTATTAGAGTTATTTATATTAATATTTATAAAACTGCCCAAAAAAAATATTTTTTTATTTTTTTTTAAAGGTTTTCCCAAAGGTGTATTAATGCATAGCCACCACACCAAAGAGTCAAAATAGATTTTTAAATCTAAACGCTAATATGAATGTTGGAGGGCGCGCTATACCGATATAACTCATGAAGGGGTTCAAACCCACGATCTCCCGCCCCCGCCCCTCTTGAAAAAGAAAAAATCCCCCAGGGGTTCGAACCACGATTAGAACTCTTTTCACTAAAGGGTTTTTAGGTGCTTTTTACAAAACCCTTTAAAAACAACAATGTAACGCTGTCTTCCCATTGAATGTTTTTAAATATCATGAGCGATTCCCCAGGGAATATTTAGGGGGGTTTCTACTATCCCAAACAATATTATGAACCTTTAAATAGGCTTTCCCCGCAACATTTTCAAATTATTTGTAATTAAACATCAAACAATTCCTATAAATCTTAGGGTCATAAGTTTTATGTTGCAATGTCAAACAAACACTCAAGAGTACCCATTTAACCAACACCCTTAGTTTAGTTGGTAGAGTATCTGTCCACTGAATTAAGGATTCCCCCTCGAATCTTGGGTGTGTGAAATAGGGACTAGTTTTCCACTCTCACACCATGCAAATGCGTGTTTACTTCATCTAAATTCAGCCTTTCCAAATGTTAATACATTAGTACTTAAGCGTATAACGCAAACGGGTAGTAAGCTGTTGTGTTAAATAATATAATAATAATAATAATAATAATTAATTACGTCCAAGTTTGCATTTTAGAAATAAATTTTGATAATATTTATAGGAAGTTAGGGTTTGACCCTAACCGGTTAGACCAAAATGTTGCCTCAAACATGGTTTATGAATAGATTAAACAGATGTTAGCTTTTAGAACAGTCACAATTTAAAATTAAATCAAACACTTTTTAAGTTATGTAAAAGAAGATAATTGAAATACCTGATGTGGATGTTATTGAATTTGCCATTGTCCTGCTTAATCAACCGTTCGTAACTTATTATTATTTTCACAAGAAGAAGACAGGGTTACTCAAAATCAGCTATATATATAGGAACCAAATCCCATTTTCTCTAGAGAAGCATTGAACCGTTCTTTCTAATTTAGATCAAGATAGAATCAGTAATTACTATTTGTCTCTCATTGTGGTAGTAATATTAATATTCAGCCACGCTTATTGCTTTAAAATGAATCGATACAGTTGAAATTAAGTTGAAATGATCACGGTTTACCTGAATTTCTTCAATTATTTCTAGCAGCGCCTATAATAACTGTTTAGGTTACACGCCATGTACTAATTACACTAGTATTTTAGGGATAAGAGTTTAGAGGAAGTGTACCCACATTATCGCGGAGGGAGAGTGGAAAACCATTTAGAATAAACACCCTTAGTATACGCGACTGGATCGAACCCCAATTTTCCCATTTTTAACAGTTCAGGCTATTGCGAGAGTAGACATCAAAGCGGATTCTTGATTTAATAAATTAAATTTTAGTTGTTCTAGTTAGCTATTTTGTATTTTTTTGCATAATTTCTTTGAGCCTTAGTTAAATAATTGATTATTATTTGATTACAGTGACTTTAATTTGCCAATGATCATTGGCTTTGTAATTCATTTGAGATAAAGTTTACCCTCTAATACAAAAAATTAAAATAGTTTTATTCTTTTTTTTTTAAGTGTATGTAAGAAAAAATACTTAAAACTAATCTTTAGATTGATTGATAATATATTGTACGTATAGCTTAAATTTTTAGAGGCCATAGTTTTGAATTTTAAACATGTACGATAAGAGCAGTTTGAATATATTAGCGACAGATTGTTAAGTAGTGTAACATAACACCCCCTTTATTAATATACTAATACATATTCAGAAGAAAAAAAATTAAACCTTGACACGAAATCGAACCCGGGAACCTTTGGTTTACATATATTTATTACCTATGTATCTTTAGTACACGTGTTCTGGTTTGTTCCCCATTAAGGCGTAAGGTATACTCGTAAATATACATATTATATATATATTCTAAAACTTATAATTTTTTAATATATAAATATTTCAAGTATACTTTTCGTGGTGTGAGTTATATTTGTAAAACTTTTATTTGCGTCACTACTGAATGATTTTGGGCATCAAATGTAAATTATTGTTAAAGTAATCCGTTTAATATGGAACCCGAAGTTAGTTAAATCCCATACAGACACAAACGATCCGTGTTGAACTAGACTACGGAGGAAAGTGGAGATTGCGGTTCGATTCTCGGGTTTGGGTGTACTACAAATAAACACAGACAATTCATTCCAGGCATTAGGCATTTACATTATTTGAAAGAAATTAATATTTTGATGTGGATAACCCTTCCTGCTAGAGAGAAAAAAATGGACTTGCCGTTTAAGGGGCGATGTTGGAAAATATATATATACTTTTGCGAGCAGTGTATGTGTTTTGTGTGTAAATATTCCATGGTCTGTCGCTTTTTACAGAACTTTATAATTGCTAAAGGTTCGAATCTCTTGTTATTATATTAGAAACTCACGCGTAGTTTACTTGCGTCAATATACAGCAAGCTTGATAGCGTATTTTGAAATATTTAACTACTTGACATTCATAAGTCTTGTCAGAGGTGAAGGGAAAGGGGTTTGAAAATCGGGTACCAGGACATAGGATTGAACCTCAAACCCCCTAGCACTTGAAAAGGTGGTCAATGACCGAGTATTCCTGTGCTGATAATTATATCGCTTTTCAATCAGAAATATTATTATTGATTTTGAACATCTCCAAACTAGATACCTTATTTTATTACAGACGGCGCTAAGCTAAATACCTGTTTCATATTCGTTATAGATAAAATTTAAATCCTAATAATTACCAAGCATTAGCCATTTCATTTATTTGTACTTAGTCCGCTCTTGCATCGGATGAGAGACTTGTTAACATAGAGCACTCCGATGTCCGAAGTTGTGCGGTGTTATCGCCTATTAAGGGATAAACAAATAGTTTCAGCGTTTATATTAAATACCGAACGGGCTGTCATGACCGAGTAATCCTGTACTAATAATTATATCGCTTTTTCAATCAGAAATATTATTGATTTTGAACATCTCCAAACTAGAATCCTTTTTTTTATTACAGGAGGCTAGAAAGCTTGATAGAGGCTTAGCATTCACAAGCCTTGTCAGAGGGGGAAAAGGGGGGTTTGAAAATCTGTGCCAGGACCGAGGATTGAACCCCAGACTTCTAACACGAAGTCAGTTGAAAATCGGTTTGGGACGTCTATCAATGACAGTAGTAATCATAAATAAAAAAACTTTCGGTTACTAATAATTATATCGCTTTTTTTAGCAGGAGAGAGAGAGAGAAATAAGGTTTTTTCAAGCGTTCCAGGTTTGAATCCTGTGTCAAGCAGTTAGCGGAACATTTCTTCGTTTGTAATTATGAAATGGCTTCGATGAACTCACAAGGTTCAGTGATAACGGGATCGTGGACAATATGGTCTGCGGTTAAAAACCGTATGTTTAAATTTTCATTCAATGAGCTCAGGAGGTCGTGTACCTCCAAGGGGGTTAATGAATGAGTCTGTAAGGAGCACAGATGTATAAATTTAACATTATTTTCCTCAATGCGGTCGTGTCATCTAACGACCTTCACGGATCAGCTATGTAGCCTCGCTCCTATACTTTGTAAATTACATGACTACCGCCCACCAACACCCTGTGAGCATTCTCTACCGTCATATAGGCACGCCCCTCAATCAGTATGACCCACGTGTGTGTGTGTGTGTGTGTGAGAGAGAGAGAGAGCTGTCATAGACCTGGGCGGTGGAGATCGTGGTTCGATTCTCGGCTGTGTGTACGTAGGGAGGTAGTTTGAGCCCATACTGCACTTGAAAGATTTTGTTTATGATTTCACCCTCTCAGGTAGCAATCTAAAGTCACATCAATTACAATTATATAATGATATATCAATGTTTCCATCTCCTTCTGTCTTTGACCCTCCTAGGATTTCCAGAGCTAAGTTGTCAGCCTCACAATTATAATTTTTTCTGTCTTATCCAAAACTAGAACAGAGGTGAACTGAAGCCTTTAATATTTGGAAATTCTTTTTGTCAACATGATTTTCTACTCTCGCAGTAGACAATACATACTAATGGACGGGGGGGGGGGGGGGGGGGGGGGCGAGGTCAAGTTCGAATCTCGGTCAGATGTAGTGATTCATGTTTCCATTCTTCCTCCTCACAAATGCGGTGTACAATTCCTCTAAATCCCTAAAATCATGAGCATAATTAGTACAAAGCTGTATAAACTGTTCGGTCACGCAAAAGCGGGTGCGTTTAGCAGCGTAAAGATGTAGTAAGGAATTATTTGATTGAATTACCATTACAACAGCCATTAGCGATGCTAACGTTTGCACAAACTATGCGTGTTTCCACTCTCCCTCTACGCAATTGTTGGTACACGCACGTGCACAAACGGACGCGCATACACCCTTAGCACAAATGAATAAGCTTAGTTTAGCAAACAGTGGTGCAAACTGGCGGCGCCCAAACCTACTTGATTATTATGGCGTATAAATATGTGAGAGTAGCTATGGTAACTTTTCTATCTTTAAGATAAGGCTATTCCTATACAATAACACCCCTCTGTTTCACGTGGGGGAATTTGAAGATTGAAACTAATATTCTCGCACAAATGGCGCTTATTTCACTCTTGAAAAGTACGTGTGCCAACTCCCATATTAATTTTTTCGGGTATTATCTAAAATAAAATATTTAAGTGAATATGTGTGTGTGTGTAAATATTCCATGGTCTGTCACTTTTTACAGAACTTTAAATTTGCCAAGGTCCGAATCTCTTGTCAATCAAGAGCTCTGTGGTAAGCCGTTGATCGTAGTTAAGTTTATGCCAAAAGATGGCGGTAGCATCCATCCAGAAACGGTTCTGTTAGCGAGCGCCCCCTCCATTAAGCAACGGGTTTTTTAGTTCATGTGAAATCACAATTGTTTTTTGAACTATGTATAAATTCTTTTGAAAAAAGTTAAATATATTATTATATCAAGATTTTTTTTTTGCAAACCCTTTAAATTTCCCCTTGCTCCCTTTTTTAAGGGTAAACTAATTTTCTTATTTAAAAATTTTAAATATTATTCAACGAATATCAAAATTTAAATAAAAAACTTAGCAAAAACAAATATTTGGAAATATGGCGTGGGCATGGAGAGTTTTTATTGTATTCAAAGTTTTGGGTTTTAAAATTTTTTGGGGGTTTTCTCCGGGGTGGGTTTCCCAACCTTCTCCTTAAAAATTTGCGGCTAAAATTTACAATGAAAACTTCTGTCCAATCCCTTAAATTAATCCCGGACAGTTGGGAATGGATAGTAAGTCACGAGGCACACAAATATAAATTAGACTTATTATTATCCCCCACGTATTACTACCCTTGGGTTTATATACACTTACGATAATGTGCAATGGTAGTGGTTTGGGGGGACCTACACTTTAACGGGGGAATCCGAACCACCGTGTAGGCTTGGCATTCCACACATACAAAAAGTCATTCAAAAGGTGAGGGAAAGGGAAAGGGGTTTTTGGCAATCTGTATCAGGACCTGGGATTAAACCTCCATTTGGGAAAATCGGCTACAACATTCATGACCCAAAAAGTGCTCGAGTGTTGTATAACGGTAAAATCGAATTTAAACAAAACCCGATTTTTAAAATTTTACTTTCGATAAAGCTACAGGAAAAATTAGTCTGTAAGGAGCACAGATATTTAAATTTAACATTTCTTTTCCTTGGGGGTCACGTCATCTAACGACCTTCAACCCGGGTCAAATTTCCGGGAGGGAGATTCCCGGGAAATGCTACAGGCAGCACTGAGGAAGGGGGGGGGTTTTCAGTCACCATCCCCAACTGGAGAGAAGGTTTTACAAAACCCGGTCGGCGTGAGCCACGGAGGGGTTTGCATTTTTTTCCCCCCAATAAATAACACCCAAATTAATGAATAAAAACTCCAACCCTCTATCCTACCAATTAATTAATCAACATAAATTTAAATTTAAAAATAATTAATCCTCAAGAACCAATGTCCCCGGGGGTTTTTAGGGGAGAGGGTGGTAGGGGAAGGGAAAAAGGGGGGGGGTGCTGCAGGGGTGGACAGGGAAATTAGGGTTTGGGCTGGGGTGGGGGGAATAACGGGAAAAACAACTGATTGGAAAGTAGGTCAGGAATGGGGGAAAGGGGGCTATTTAAAAGCAGCCAAAACAGAGAGCAAGGAGGCGTTTGGGCACGGGACCAAAACCACCCAAACAGCGTTGGGGGGCAAGTTGATTTGTAAGGGGGTACTAGCTACTTCCCCAAAAATAAATCTTCACCCCACTTTTTTTTAAAAGTTTCTCGCCAAAACTATCAACCCATAAATTTTAAAAATTTTAAATTTTTACTGTGCATTTTGAAAAAATTTTTAAATTTTTCCCCCTCATGCCCCAATGAGAACTTTAAAATGAACCCTCCCCCAAAATCTAAACCTATTTTGTTGCACAAAAAACTCAATACCTAACTATGGAATTAAAATTATTTTTAAAAAAAAAACTAATATTGTAATTTTCCAATTACAGCTATATACAAATCATGGTTTCCTCGTAGTTTATATTGCCGGAAACGGGATTATCAAATTATAAATAAGATATAAAATAAAGAGTGTGATTAAATGTGATATTGAAAATGAGAGTGAAAGTGTTTGAGTATGATTGTATAAGCGTGTTACCCGCCTTGGAGGCGTAGTTGGTTAACGCGCTAGTCGTGTTTGAGCCCGATTACAAAGGACGGAAAGATCGAGTTCGAATCGCGGTCGGGTGAATGGGGTGGTTTTCCTAAATGGTTTTTCCACTCTCCTCCACACAAAAGTGGGCTCACTTCCTCTAATTAAACCTTCCTTATTCTAATCCATTAGCGTAATTAGTACTTAAAGCGTATAACCCAAACGGGTGCTAAATAGTAATAATAATAATAATAATAATATAATAATAATAATAATAATAATAATAAAGCTTGTAGGTGATGTTAGTGTGAGAAAGTGAGTGTAAGAGACTGAGAATAAACCAATTGAGAGGATCGAGTGGTGTGGTGACTGGTGTAAGTGAGTTATAAGTGGGCACTTTGGAATAAAACCAATTGGAAGAATATCGAGTGAGTGTGAGAAAAAGTGAAGTAATAAGATATGAGAATAACCAATGAAGAGATCGTGTGAGTGTGAGTGTGAGTGTGAGAAAGTGAGTGTAAGAGACTGAAATAACCAATTGAGAGAAATGAGTTAGTGTGAGTGTGAGTAAAGTGAGTGTAAGGACTGAGAATAACCATTGAGAGAATAGAGTGAGTGTGAGTGTGAGAAAGTGGTGTAAGAGACTGAGAATAACCAATTGAGAAGATCGATAGAGTTGAGTGTGAGAAAGTGAGTGTAAGAGACTGAGAATAACCAATTGAGAGAAATCGAGTGAGTGTGAGTGTAAGTTTATGTGCTAGAACGATATATACTGGGCGAAGAGAAAAATGTGTGTGTGTGTTTGTGAGGAGAGAGAGTGGGAGAGCGTAAGAGAGTCTGATGGGGAGAGAGAATGTTAAACTCTAGATGTGGTACTCAAACATTTCAAATATCACTCCTTCAAAATTAATTTTAAAAACATTGAAAAAGCTAAATCACGATTTGTAAAAATGTGAAAGCTAATGGGGTACACAAAATTTTTTTAAAA
>JBCFYV010006340.1:0-12355 GCA_039000515.1 Timema cristinae
GGGGGGGGGGGGAGTTTTGAGGGGGAGAGAGCTTACCATGTTCAATAATATCAAACGTTTAAAAAAAAGACGTTATACTGTATTTGGTTTGACTAAACGTAATCTCGAATATCTGTAATGTTACAGAGCTGACCCACCCCACACTGGTGGGCACGCGGACAAAGGTGCCAGTTCTCGTATTGTCTGGCTTGCCAGCGATGGGGTGAGGTCAGGATTCGTATCCCAGCTGAGTGTATAAAGGTATTTATTTACTGAATGGTTCTTCCCTCTCTCCCTCTACGCAGATTCAGGTACATTTACTCTAAAATCTACCGTTACCTATCCCGGACGGGGAGTAAGACACGGAGTACAACGATGAATCTACTGTGTTGGAATAAGGAGGGTAATTAGAGGAAATGCACCCGCATTAGGGTTAATGGAGAGTGGAAATAAAACATGGACTTGATAAACCACGCTCCAGTGCATCTCACCAGGATTCGAACCTCGACCTCCCCCGTCACCACCCACCCATTCTATTGCGAGATAGGCGCCATAAACCAAGCAACCACCAATGTGGGTCATTTATCGACTACCCCGGGTGATGAGGATGTCAGGGTTCGAATCCCAACCGGGACTACTAAAGGTGTATTTTTCTAAACAGTTTTCTACACTTTCCCTCCACGCAAATGTGTGAACATTTCCTATAAATTCAACCTACCTTTCCCATTAGTATAATTAAATGCGTATAGTCCGGACGGATAGAAAGGCGCGGCGGAAAAAAAAATAGTATCTTGAAATTTCTAACTAAAAAAAAATACTACCCCGGCCTGAAGCTGCGATGCACGGGACCAATGGGCCGGGTTCGACCCTCATCCGCTAGATAGCGGGACTGGGTGTATCGCTGGTATGTATCGATCAGTCACTATCCTCCACCCTCCCGCCATCCCCGACTGTGGGGGGCGGTTACTCTCGCCCACACTGCACAATATGATCGGAAAAGGGGGAGAGGGGGATATAATATCTTTAGCTCCACGTCTTACCACCCACTCGAGTTAATACGCCTGTGTACGAATTACTCTAATGGGTTAGGGATGAGGAAGGTTGAAATTTAAAGGAAGTGTACGGTAATTTACGTGGATGGAGAATGTAAAAACCATTTAGGAAAAACTATCCTCAATATACTTTACCAGAACTCGAGCAAAAATGTTTGTAAAATGTTAGAAAGTAACTGCGAGTATGTTTGTGGTATATTAAAGTTTGTAAAATGCTCCTTGCCCCCCCCCCTCCCCCCTCCGCTGCCTGTGTAGCTTACAAAGCTGGTAACAGTATTCAATAAACAACTAAAGGAGCGGTTTTACATTTACTGCCAACTTATATCTTCACAAACGATGTATTTTGGGCACCCTCAGACTTATGAGTACTAATTGGAATTTTTGAATGAAATTTATTTGAAGCAATCATTTAGAACTGTCCCGGTGGACCAGTCCACCCCCCTGACTAAGGTTAGTCTTACAGTAGATAGTTTTCCATCCACTCTTCACAGAAATACGGATACATTTCCTCTAAATTCTACCTTTATCATTCTTATACCTCATGAGTGGAGCCTGGAATTTTATGTAATTACATATTTTTATCCTGCCAGCTAGAAATGTGAAAACCGAAATGTTGGTGAATTAGAGTGTTTGGGACGGAATTTTCATTTTTTTTTATTTTACATATTTTTAAATATTTTATTGCATTCTACAGATTTTCGAAGATATTACATAAAATTACATATGTGTGTTTATTTACTATGGTATTATTTTTTGTCTTTCTCGAGAAAAATACTTTAAAATGATAGGTCTCTAATTTTCAGGCAACCTGTAATTTCATAAAGAAATGTATTCAGTGAAGGGATGGCAGTGAGCAAAGTCCAAGTCAGATAGAATTACAGTTTCCGTAACATAGCTTTATGTTAAACTTTTCTCGTGCTGTGAAGGATGAGAATATGGAGTTGCCAGAAAATGGTCTTTCACGCGGCGTGTCAGTTTGTAAACACAGTTCGAGTTGTAAAAACTATAGTTCCTGGATCTGATTAGCTCATTTTCCCAATATTCATTGGTTGGGAAAATAAACAAATGTAGAGCGGTAAGAAACTATAACATCATTTGTCAACTAAGAGGATTTTCCCACAATTCCACATGACAAACCTCCACACACAGTTTGAATTACTATCCCATACCTGTAGTTAGTTCGCAAAGTATCAGCTAATAGAGTGTAAGTGATAGCCGATAGGTTGAGTGTTGTGTCTTCAAAAACTTTCAAACCTAAAATCAAATTTCGTTCACTAATATTTGTATGCATTATAAACGTGTGGTCGGAGCTCATGGCTACAAATCCAGAGATCCCAGGTTTGATTCCCCAGTACTTTCAGATTTCCCGTGAAGCGGTATCTCTGGATCGGGGTCAACTCAGTCTGGTGAGGACAAACGAGGAGCTACTTGAATTAAAAAGTAGCGGCCCCGGTCTAAGAAACTGAGATTACCGGTTGGAGGATTCAATGTCTTGATCACATGACTCTCTCTATCAGTAGAAGTTGATACCATCTCCGCCAACAACCGGTGACCGCTTAGTTGGTATGACTTGATTGTGGGCTAACGTCATTGAGTTTTCTATTATTATTATTATTATTATTATTATTATTATTATTATTATTATTATTATTATTATTATTATTATTATTAGCGCAAGAAAATAAGGTTTATTCACTATTTCATATTTTACTATGTAGTTATGTACATATGTTGTAGGTTAATACTACATTTAAAAAATCCGGGCTCTACTCATTAGTAGGCTAAAGTTAAATACAGATAAATCGGACGGATGTGGTGCGCACAAATAGAGTAAGTTGGCAATATTGGACCAACAGAGTCGATGCTGGTGTGGGCTTGAAACTTTGCATGAGAACAATTACACCGACCGGATCCAAGGCTGGTGTAGGATGAGTCATAGGAGCTTGAATAGTCGAGCAGAAATAACTAAACGCCAGAAAGCAAGTGGCTTTATACCGTTCCTGGATGGAACTGTCCGGCAGTAGGAGAACAAACAGGGTAGGAGGGAAATACAAATGACAATACAAGGTGTGTTGTGACCCTCCTATTAAATGACATCATTCTATTCACAAAGATCTATTCTACGCTCCTATAACAGTGTGTTGTGACTATTAAATGACATCATTCTATTCACAAAGATCCATTCTACGCTCCTATAACAGTGTGTTGTGACTATTAAATGACGTCATTCTATTCACAAAGATCCATTCTACGCTCCTATAACAGTGTGTTATGACTATTAAATGACATCATTCTATTCACAAAGATCCATTCTACGCTCCTATAACAGTTACCTTTCGTTTCCCGGACATTTAGCTCTCAATGAACAACAGAAATATGTGGATTGTTGTTTTCTTCAGAGGGAAAATTTCAACCATTTAACTATGTACAAGTCTATATATGTATAGGGTCATAGAACATAGTTTTGTGTTCATTCCAGTAAGCAACAAACTCTGTACTGTTGAGGGTTTTTGTCAATATTCAACCTGGTTGGTGATATCTCAGCTACCTAGGCAGAACCCTTAAGTTGGGGGGGAAGGGGACGCAAGTTAAGTGCAGTGTTTTTGAAATTTTCATAGAAAACAATTTTTTCCTGCTAAATAAAAAAAAAATTGCTTCAGTAGAAACGTAGAGTTTAATTTTCTTCACATGTTGACCTCAACGGTTGTTGAATATCTGTCATGACCATAGCAGCATTAGACGAGAAACATTTTAAATGAAGAGAAAAAGTTGTCATTGAATTCCAGAACATTCTTGACAGATATTCAACAACTGTTGATATAAACATGTGAAGAAAATTATAATGTTATGTTTCTACTAGAGCAATATTTGATTTATTTTGCCAAACTAAATTGTCTGGTATGAAAATTGGCTTAGCTCTCAACCCCTACCACCCCGTGCCCCACCCCTCGTTAAACAACATTAGTCGACTGTTCCTCCCGCCAAGTTGGCAGCCTCTCATGAAATCAAGAGGCAATGAGAATGACAATCATTCCTTGTGTTGGCGTGCAACTAGGAGTCAGACTTGGTTACCCAGAAATCTACAATTAGCGTCCGGCCAGCTGGTCACTCGGCGGTAAATAAGACTTGATGACGGGTAAGCGATAGAGGAACAATAATTAATTATAATTAAGGTTAAGGCAAAAAAAAAATTATCAATACTGTATAGGTTGGCTATCCTACACTTATCTTTTTATTTGACCTAAGAGGTCCCTCATTTCGTGACCCAACTATACGAAGATAATCTTTGGCAAGAATTGTAACCGACGTTAATGCTATCTGTACTCTTTCTCGTTCTAGTATCGAAGTTATGATGGACCATTGAGGGCAGTTAAGACCCCTTAACCTCTAGAAAACTTTGATAGAACTCAAATTAATCCCATAACCGCCTTAACCCACGTTAAAAAACAATCTTTTTGGGGGCTTTCTATAATGGCTCGAACTGACCGAGTCGTCTATACATCCGAACACTGAGCAATTTTTTTAAAGTTATATTTTTAGATTCCAACCTTAAGGTTAAAAGAAGATGAGAAATTGAAAATGTTTCTTCTTCTTTTGTCACAGCGTCCCACGACCAGTCCTGTTTAGGCCATTGACCCACTAGTCAAAATAAAACCAACACCGAACAAAACATTGTTTGTGTGTTTGGAGTATATTTGTGATATATATAATCATGACAGAAGAGACTGAAGCAGACTGTGAAATGCTAATTTTTTAATGTTCAGCACCATCCTGTTATCTACGATAAATATGTCGGTGACCTGGCGGTCTAGGGGTAAGGTGTCAGACTTCTGTGCTGGCGGCCGGGGTTCAATCCTCGGTCCCGGCACAGTTTTATCTGATTACCAAACCCTTCCTTCACCTCTGACAAGACATCTTGTGAATGTGGGGAATGCCAGGGCTCCACCGTGGTTCGGATTCCACGTTAAACTGTAGGTCCTTCATTTCATCTCACAATCACCCTACCATTACACATTAGCGTAAGTGCGTATAACCCGAACGGGTAGTAAGACGAGGTGATAATAATAATAATAATAATAATAATAATAATAATACAATCAATCTGGAAAGGAGTACAGTACCACAATAGAGACATTTGTACCAATACGACCTTCCGACTTCCTCTCATCAGCCCGTAATTTTTCCATAAAGCCGCAGAGGTTCCTGTCTTCATAATTTGTCTGAGAACAATAACTCTCGTTTATTTGCAACATCTTTCTCTATGAGTAAAGGATTATATAGGGTCGGAGGGATAAGTAAATCCATGTATTCCTCGTCCGCCGCCATGTTGCTACTGGAGGAAGTTTTGTTTTGTCAGATTATGATATTCCCCAGCAGTGGCGGCTCGTGTATAGGCACTGCGGAATTGCAGCACCCCCTATTTCTACTTGATATTGTCGATAACATTTAATATAATGAGTAATTTTTCTTTAATTCTTTCTTTATTTTTGTAGTACAATATAAGTTCCTTAAGCTTGATGTCAGTAGCCATCCCCCAGTTTATGAAAAATATACAAAAATCTTTGGGGGGGAAGGCGGGACTGCCAGGTAGAAAAAGCACTGTTGCTCTCGCAGTGCCGGTGTAAGCGGAAAACATTAGTCCAGGATATTATTAGTCTGAATGCAAGAAGGACTCTAGTGAGCATGCGGCACGCACTCAAAAGAACGGCATCTCTTTGACACCAAACAGAGGTCTAATAATCTCAATGTTGACTAGGATATTAGTGTCAAGGACATTAGTGCTATACCCCGGTTTTTGATGGAAGAACAGTAGAGAAAATCAAAACATATTTCTTTGCGGCCAACATTGATAACATTCTATTACATTATTTGTGTTATTTGATAGGTATTGATAATATCTATCAAAAACTAACAGCTGCAGATGACATGACTTTATGTATGAACATATTAACATTGTTTTAGTAACTAACTTCTACTGTTCTTCCTACCAAAATCACACTAAACTTTATTCAACCTCTCGTACGTTAGCATTTTACAAAATCCTTCACCACATCAACACCAGCATTTTTTTAAATCCTATCTTTAAAAGGAAAGAAAGGGAAGAAGAAAGGCCATTAATTAGCATATTATCATGTCAAAAGCCTTTGAATACTTATATGGGCCTATATTAAATACTGGTTTGAGCAGTGGCATACCAGAATATTTGACACCTAACCTAACATTATTATTGTTGTCTTTATTTACATGGCGAAATTAAGGCTTTCTTACATTTAACCATGTTTTAAGCTAACATTACACTGCATTAACAATACATACGCAATATATATGCATTCAAATTAATAACCGTCCATAAAGATACACTAACAAATGCGTTCTGATTGTTCTGAGGTCTGACTTCAGTCCACACACACACACAATTCCTAAGGGCGGCATTAACAAAGAAGTACTACCTAAAAATTTCCTAATTTAAATATATCCCGCCACACCGGCTCTGGCGTGATGGTAGAAAGAAGTGTGTTTTTTTACTCAGCGTGTGTTGTGCTTAAAAACCGTGTGCCCTATTCTTGAATGTGATAAAGTGTAGAAGAGTGTAGAATTATATTATTATTCTGCTTCCAGCTATTCTATTTGATTCAGTTTTTTTTTTTCGGTTCTTTTATTTAACAGAAAGACTAAATGCGCTTGCAGTACTTTCAATTGAGAAAAATTTCCTCAATTGTCATCCAGAGATCAAGAAGAAAGTTATTGAACTTTTTGGGCAAATTAAAACAAGAAGAATGGATTCAATTTTTAAATGGATATATCAAGCTTGAACTGTAACAATTTAAGTTAAAGTAAGTAAAATAGTTTGGTTTTTTTTTTTGTTAGGATTTTATCAAGTTCCTGAATAAATTTTCTTTTATACATGTTTTTTTCCTTCTATACAATTTTAAAACAAAGGCTAAACATTTTCTGGAGCAGCACCCCCACTAATTTTAGCTATGAGCCGCCACTGTTCCCCAGCATCGAAGGGTTGTTCGAAGCAGTTGTCTGAAACCATTTGTTACAAACTGATTGTTTCGACCAGTGGGTAAGAGGTCGTTTTGAGGAAATGCACCCGTATTAATATAAATAAAGGGTCGAAAATCGACAGCGATAAATCGCAAGAGGTAGAAAAGAAAAACAGTACCCAGTTCCTAATGGACCCGGCCGTATTTGAACCTGAACATCTCTCACCCCCCGGTGATCACAGTCTATTGCAAGACTTCACTTCTTAGGGTTCGGCCAGACTGACAAGCGTGCGAGCGACTAGGCGGCCAAACTGGCGAGCGAGCACGTGATTAGCAAATAGCTCTCGATAGTTGTTGACGAGTAGGGAAAGGTTCGAATCTTGGCTCAGTGAACTGAGGGTGGTTTTTGGCAAGTGATTTATTGTTGTGGTTTTCCCACCTTCTCTCCACGCTAATGGTGATTCTTATTTGATTATAATATTAAACTATTTTAACATATCAGTTTTACATATCTATCTATATAATTATATAGTTTATGGTCTTAAAAATTAAATTAGGCCGTTAATAGCAAGTGTGCTAAACCTATCAATAATTATTATAAAAAATCGAATATCATATCAAAATGAGAAGTTTTCCTAGCACTCAATGAACCAACATACAGTCAACTCTCGATTCTACGACCCCGGGAATAGCGTCCCTCTCGAAGTAACGACCCTTTTTTGGTGAACCGTGAAAAATGTGGGATAAAGGTTGAAAAGTTTAAGGAAATCGGCTTTAAAATGTGTTTGTTGCATTTATTTAGGTCGCTGCGTTGCAATTATCTTTGTGAGCGCTGTATTACTAGTAACTGGGGTGGTCAAGTATAAAAATAGAAACCACCTCATCAATGCCAGCCAATAGCACTTGACTCTGTACACCCCTCCCAAAAGCAAGACAATGTTTCCCCACGCGCGACTGCCGCTACATCACGCGCCAGGCTTGCTTTTGCCATTGTTATTTCGATTCTCGATTTGGTTACTATTTTGGTTTTGATTTTTGTGAACAATTTTTGACGACCCATGCTATTGTTTAACATTGTTATTTTGATTTGGTTACGTTTTTGGTTGGATTTTGTGAACAATTTTTGATGACCCACGCTATTTGTTGTCTAAAAAATGTAATTTTTTCGTATGAAGGTCAGGGTGGAACAAAATCTGTTAAAATTCCAATAACGACCCCTTCGAAATAACGCCCCTTTTCCAGGAACCGTGAAAGGTCGTAGAATCGAGAGTTGACTGTACAATAATATTGCCCAGCGCCTGTAAACTAGACTGTACCGGCTCGAGCACGCGCTCCAGTCTGGCCGTACCCTAGCCTTGTGACCACCAGTAAGGGTCCGTGATCTAATTGGGGGTTCGACTTATGGCTATGTTTTAGTCCTTGGTTCCATTCTAGCCACTGTCATAATAGTTTTGACTATTTATTAATTGCAAGTGGCCGGCGTTGCCTGATAATGACTCACGAATCGTAGCGAAGAATATTCTCTGCGGAGAAATTGTATTCGATTCTACAGCGTCGTTAGGCGAAGTTTTGTGTCATCGATTATTTAAGAACAAGTTTCTAGGACATTCGGTAGATTAGTGTGAAATGTTATCGCCGAGCAAGGTTGTGAAAATATTCTACAGGTCGGGTGCAGATTTTAAATTGGTTTGATTTGTTTGGTGAACTGTAATCTATAAAGAAAAAAAATATTTTTTTACCACCACGTCTTACTACCCATTCGGGTTATACGCCTAAGATAATAATACACTAATACGTTAGAGATTAGGAAGGATTAACTTAAAGAAAGTGTACCCAACTGGGCTCGAACCCCGATCTCCCCGTCTTCGGCAGTCTAGTCCAACACGAAAGTAGCGCATTTGACCATGCGGCCACCGAAGCACGTAAGAAATACTAATTTCTTGTGTGACTCTTCTTTATATTCAACACCAATGCATTTCGACTTTTCCTCTTAGTATAGCTGTTGAATCCAAATGCCGTAATTCGATTGACTAGGTGGTACTTAATGTTGGCATTACTGATCCATTTATTTGGATTTAATGCTGGTCCTACTCATAAATGCACGGTTCTAAATAAAATAAAGTTTTTGTTAAATATTTAATAATTCAACATTATTTATTTTTTTATTTTTTTTTATTAACATATCTGGGCATATTTCATAGTTATTATGGAATTTTCAAACCATGCTAAAAATAATTATTGAAATATTTTCGTTAATATGTTTCCATTTCAATGCATTTTAAATGGGAAAACTAAGAAGGTAAATGTCGCCGTATGCTGGGAGGCATGTGTACAATTTAAAAGGTGTATTTTGCCACAAAACTATGATTTCACTCTTTCCCTTTTTTAAAGTCTAAACATTCATACAGATAGAGAAAATATTGTAATCGTGAACATTTTCGGCCTCTATAATTTCCCCGACCAGCTTTTGGCTTATTTCGTACGTGTCAGACAGAAGCGTCTTGCTGGCTGGAATAACTAGGATAATTTTCTGATCGAGAGTATTGAGTTGTATCTCCCCACGGCTAGTCCAACTTGGGTCGCCTGCACATTTTACAGTCCGGTGGGCACTACACTTCTTATCTCTATCAATTCTAGGAAAGTTTGCTTGCAGCCTTGACTGTTTACCGGTCAGCCAGCCTCCCAATTGTTTAAACAAACCAGTAATGCTGCCAACCTGATGGCTGGAATTCATTAGTTTGTACAACGTTATCAACGCCATCTATTTTGAGAGCTGAAAGCTCAACACACTGCTAACAAGGATAGGTAAACTCTTAAGGGTATTTCTCCTTGATGATAAATGTGGGCATAAAACAAGTCACTACCATAGTCAACAGCGCAAACAATAATGACAGTGAGCAGTTATTAGATATCTATTACACAGCACGAACATATAGGATCACGCGATTCAGGTCCGTAATATATGTAAAAAAAATCCTAGTTTCTCACCTCAATTTTCATGAAGTACGCACGCATATCAAGTTTCAACTTTTTAGATTTAAAAAAAAATACCCACGTCAATGACCCCACGATCTAAGGCATAGCAGGGTCACAAAGGAAGTAATAGCTTAAAAAAAAGGGGGGGGGGGGCCTAAGTAGTATACCTTAAGGTTTCCATAATTGACTAAACATATCCCAAATTTTAATTTCATATTTTTATTAGTTTTTGGAGATTACCGAACTTGTGGCCAAGTGGTCAAAGACTTAACACTCACAATAAATAATTAAATAACACTCTCCGGTCGACGCATAGTCTAACGCGCTACTCTCGCAGTAGACTAAACTGCCGATGACGGAGATATCGAGGTTCGAATCTCGGTCGGGTGTACTGAGGGTGGTTTTACACTCTCTCTCTCTCTCTCTCCACGCACATGAGGGTACACTTCCTTATCCCTAAAAACATTAACGTAATTAGTGCATAGGCATATAACCCGGACGGGTAGTAAGACGTGGTGCTAAAAAAAAACTATTCTCACTTCAACCAAAGATTTAACAAAACTCACCCAAATATAATATAAATAAAATAGAATGTGTATGCGAGTTTTGTGTGTCTCTTAGTTTAGACGCTAGAAGTCCAAAATCAAACAACTATGGAAGACGAAACTTGCCATACTTGTTTATCAACCTCAAATCCAGAGATAGATTAGGAGATATTTCACTATGAAATTCAAAGATAATTTTACTGGAGATATTTCAATATAAAATCCAAAGATAATTTACTGGAGATATTTCAATATTATATCCAAAGATAATTTTCCAGAGATATTTCAATGTTAAATCCAAAGAGAATTTACTTGAGATATTTTCAATATGAAATCCAAAAAGAATTTACTGGAGATATTTCAACATATACTTTAATCCAACTAGCAATTACAGGAGATATTTCAACATGAAATCCAAAGATAAATAACAGGAGATTATATATAGCCTCATCTCTGTTTATAGTTTGGTTTGTTGATTCGTATTAACATTAGTAAATAAGAAAGGTTTCTTTGGCAAATAAAAATGAATCAGATAACGTTCCATATCTTTATTTGATTTAATCTTGCATTTACATGGATACAAATTTCAGAAAAACAAATGACTTCCCATTTAAAAGACAGCTAAAACTCCGAAGTAGTTAAGAAAATAATAATTATAAAATTATAGATTAATTTGTATATTTGTGTGTTAACGCTGTAACTTAAGGACCAAGAAAATTCGCATTATATCAACTTGGATTGTGCAGCTCAGACGTATTTTTTACGCTTTTAAATAATATGTTAAAATCATAACTCCCTTGACTGCGTGATCACTGATGCGAGTAACTCCAACACAAAGAAACCTAGGAGATTAAAACGTTGCATACTTTTTAAGAACACCTGAAGGTGTACATTTGAGTTTTTTAAATAATTATATAGGCTTACATTTTTTTTAGCATTTCGTCTTAATAACCTCTCGGGTTATACGCTTATGTACTGATTACGCTAATGATATAAGGATTAGGAGGGTTATATTTAAAGTAAGTGTACCTCATGTGCGTGGGAAGAGAGAGTGTAAAACCCCCCTCAATACACCCGACCGAGATTCGAATCTCGATATCTCCGTCATCGGCAGTCTAGTGTGGCACGACCATATGGCCACCGAAGTGGATTACTTGGATAAGAAGCTTCGTTAGTTTTCTTTCCCCTCTTTATTATTGACATGACAAAGGATGATTGCAGGAAAAGGAGTAGAGTAAACCTGCCAAATATGGGCCTCAGCCTAATATGGGCCCCTGTCAAATTCGACTTAAATTTTTTAGTTCACATAAGAAGTCCTTCAAAAGAGAATCAAGCAGTGGCATTCTAAGCTGAGAACTCGCAAAACGACAGGTGGTAACACAATAAAATTCTCCATTTCGTTAATAATGAACTTTTCTTAGTATTTGACTTAAATCGATATAAACAACTTAAGGTTATATATATATATCTTGAATTAGTACCCAATGGCTTGAAAATATGTAATAAGATAGCGTAGAAACACTGCACAATAATGTAAAGTAATTGATACTGAAGGAAGCCAACCTGAAAGGATAGTTAGGTTAAGTTTAGATAGAGAAAAAACACTTCTCTCTTCATTTGTTCTCTTCTCGAACTATCGGTGACCTGGTGGTCTAGGGGTAAGGTGTCAGACTTCTATGCTGCGGCCGGGGTTCAATCCTCGGTCCCAGCAAAGATTTAACTGTTTACCAAACCTTTCCTTCACCTCCGACAAGATATGTATTAATCACAACTTGTGAATGTGGGGAATGCCAGGCCTCCACCGTGGTTCGGG
>JBCFYV010006341.1:0-12586 GCA_039000515.1 Timema cristinae
CAGGGGCAAATCAGTTACATTACAATATCTAGGAAGATAGCCCAAAACATTTTTCACAATGAGCCCTTGATTTATTTCACACCCACCTTTTATTAGGCCTTTTAACCACATTATTAGGGCCTAATTCATATTTAAAAGATTATATGGTCAAAAGTGCTTGTAGCAGGAAATGTACTAGGATTTGCATGAAGAGAGGCTCAAAGATAACCTGTAAAGTTATTAGTATATTCTTATCTGTTTTTCTGTTTTGGAAATCTAAAAAAAGAAAGCTTAGGATTTTTCCAAGCTCTGCTAGGACACCCTGGAACCTGACATACACAATTGTTCACCATCTTCTGAAAATACAAATGAAAGATCTTAAATGTATAAGTAATGATGATATTTTTGAATGAATGTGTACATGTAAAACTTCAATAAAAGTCATGGCTTAGTCATTTGTAAGAAAGACTAGTCTTACTCTAAATTAAAATAATTTTTTGTACATGCCCATAGGGTAATAGTAGCTAATAATTACTCACCTCGGTGGCTGCACGGTTTAGCACAATACTATCCCCATTATTTTATATGTTAATATAATCTCAGATGCATTAACATAGATAACAACATACCTAGCCTACCGTAGTTAATTTGTTAGGTACCATACCTAGGTTCCTGAATGGTTACAAACTACTGCAAGAATTTAGGCCACCTATTGTTTGTAATTATAATAAACTACTATCTTTTGAACATATTTCATACGATACTTCACTAATTATTAAAACCAATATCAATATAAACAATCCATGGGGCTATAACTTGGTTCTAGCATTCTCGTAAGTTAATGTCTACATAATTATATTTTAACACAGAATGTAGAATTTCTGTTTGTTTAATGAACCCAACCCAGATTTCAATAGGCATTAAGTTATGAAAGCCTAGATATTAAAAGTATTTTTGGTTTTTTTATATTAGGCAATGTAGGACTAGGCATTATAGAACTCTTAGCTCAGTCCAAGTTGGCAAAACAAGTTTAAACGACCACAATATATTTTTTGCTACCTCAATTGGAAGCTTGGGGGCTAACTGCCTATTGCTTTATCAAAATTTATTGAATATTATATATTAAACTAGTTTTATTATGTACATTAGGTCTTCAGAATTTAAAAAAACCTATAAGTTAATGGGTTTGGAATGAGATGAAAATTCATTTAATCAGGCCAAAGAAGAAAACGGAACTAAAGTACCTAATGTACATATATTTAATATAAGTAAAACTCACTCATTCTTAAAATTAAATTTCAATTTTTTTAAATTAATGATCACACGTTCTAGCACTTGTTCGTGATGGCATCTCGAATCTTACATACCGACGCGGTTTTTTAGTTAAAGTTCTTATAGACTTATTTATTTAAATAACGATAATAAATCAATACACGTACGACAATCTTGAAGATTCTCTAAATTAAATTTAATTATCATTTATTGAAATAAATTAGAGAGTTTAAAAACTTGTAAAAAATAGACAGCATAAGTATGAAGACAAGTTTAACCAACAGCGGAAATTTAGAAACACTATCTTTAAAATGAATAAACATTAAATACTACTGTTAAATTTAAAAAAATACCATATAAAATATAACATTTTTAATTAATCAAGTAAAAAAATAATTGTTTAGAAATTTATAATACTTTTAAAATAATTTAAGCACATATTAATTGATGGGGAAATATGTAGTTGTTGGCGACATGTTTTTAGTTATATTTCATGTGGCACATTCTAGCGAATGGAAGGGAAACTATTCTTTTATTTTTTATAAAACTTTAACGGGACGGAAGTGGGTATATTGGTCAACACCCCCTGTCTGTGTCCGTGGGTCAACTGTTTGAACTTAGAGTTTGATAATTTTGTTGCCTGGTCAGTGATGAAGCATCATAGTAGCAAGGGCCGGGATGTGTTGATTAGCTTGCAAAAAGAGCAATACATTCAGTAGAGTTCTCTTCGATTACATTTCTGGCTGGATATCCTTCATTTACGTAATTGGTCTATCATTATGAAAAATTCAAGTTTTTATGATTACAATCTTTGTTCTGGATTGTTCCGTAAAAAAATTATTTTGTTCCGTTTTGATAAACCCACAAATAGTATGCTTACATTGGAGAAAGAGGGGTCAACTTCACGGTAGCCCATTCCAGTTTGAATAATATCTAGGCACTTATGTTAAATAAGTTTATTTTTAAATGATATCGATATTTTATAATGCATAGATACTCAAACCTATTCTTTTTAATCAAAAAGTTGTAGGAATGATAAGAATGTTTAAAATTAACTATGTATCCTATTTGTTTGTCATGTTTGTAAAATCCACATAACCGATTAGACTCTGAAACCAAACGGTGAAAAGTTGCGTTGGGATGGGAATTATTTAAAGTAAATTTTTGTAAATCAATATTATATTTATCAGAATGCAAGAGTTTAGCTGTTAAAAGACTTTATTGCATAGCTATATTTAGTTTCCATTTGTAAAGGATGTTTTTGATTTAGTCATGTGCATTCATTTCGATTTTTTGTTTAATTCTTAGTTTGGTTTTTTTGACAAATTTTTAGCGATTTTTTTAGAATTTCAGGCTATTCTATAGATATTTTTAATACATTTTTTGGAAATTTATTCTGGGTCCTGTTAGTAAAATTGATTTGAAAAAATAGTGTTTATTGTCAAGGAGTTAGTCTTTTTCGTATGAGTCATAGTTGGAATAATTGACATTTACTTCCAATCATGTCTCTTTGCGGCCAAAGTTACTACTTACTACATCATAGCAAACAAAAGGAGGGTGCGATGTCAATACTTTAGGATAACCTATTTTTAAGCTCTCTGAGGGGGTGAGGGAAGAGGGAGGTGAGATCTCGGGTATATTTTGGTAATTTCACAACTGCACAAGTACATGAAATCAATATTTTGGAGCTTAGGAGGAAGTGAGGCCTATAAAAATACTTTTCTTTACTATGAGTTTTATGGCATGCAATAAGTTGTAGACCAAGATCTCCCTAGTTTTTGTATTTTTTTACTTGCTTCGCCTTTTTATTGCTTTTTTTGTGCATAGTGAGCGAATCAAAGACAATATTTTTCATTCTTTGACACAGAGAATGGGATATTCTTTACTTGACGCCATGTGTGACTATACAGGTCGCACACACAAAAGGTCATCATCACTAATGACACTAGTTTAATTATTGTCTGTAATAGATCTAAGAACTAACAAACTAAAATATAATGCACAATAATCTGCAACAAACTAATAAAATTATAAAATCAAAAATACAAATTTTGTTATATTTTATCTAGTTGACGTGAGGAAATGGAGCTTAGCTTAGTGATAAGACTATATTAATTTTAAAACTATCAACATGAAATAAACACATTTTTCAAAAGAAATTCCGAATAAAATAAAGATAAACATGTTAAGGAACTCAAGCAAACAAACAACAAACTTTAAACAAAAAATGTTCAAGTTTTTAAAGAATGTGAAAGAGCTACAACTAGAAAAAAAATTATCAAGGCTTTATAAAAGAAATAAATGGAAATCTTCGCAAAAATAAATCTAAAATGA
This sequence comes from Timema cristinae, assembly GCA_039000515.1. Classification (NCBI taxonomy): domain Eukaryota; kingdom Metazoa; phylum Arthropoda; class Insecta; order Phasmatodea; family Timematidae; genus Timema; species Timema cristinae. The sequence continues at coordinate 3,586 of JBCFYV010006341.1, forward strand.
ACCAATAACTAATTATTTATTGCAAAGATAAAATATCTATTTTTGAAAGTTGTATGTGTTCATGTGGAGAATATACTTGCCATAAAGGCGTCAATCCACGCTCTTAGTGTAAATAAATCTTGTGTTATCCTGCCAAAACGAAATGTGCGTATTTTTTTTTAGGAACCATCCTGAACAAACGAAGAACAAACGATTGCAATCATAAAAATATGAATTTTTAAAAGATGGGGGAGGAGGGTCAACTTCATGGAAGTACATACAATTTTTGGGTGTATAAAAACATATCAAACTATTTTTTCCAGAACAATCCAGAACAAACGAAGAACAAATTATTGCACTCATAAAATTTATTTTTTTAAGGTTTTTAGGGGGAAAGGACGGCAAGGCAGCTTCATGGTGGTTCAAAGTAAACATATCATTTGTGAGCGTATCAAAACGGAAAAAACTGATTTTTTTACGGAACATTCTGGAACTAACAAAGAAAAAAGTATTGTAATCATAAAAAAATTGTTTTTAAAAGAGGAGAAGGGTGAATTCATGGATGTCAAATGTTAAAGTATAGTTAATTTTGGGGACGTATATAAAAACAATTAACAATGCGAAACAAACGATCACAACCATAAAAATTTCAATTTTCAAAAGTGGGAGGGAGATATCGTAAAGTTGGCTCTATCAATATAAATATACCATATGTGATATTATAAAACGGAACAAACGAAATTTTTGTGGGACAATCCGAAACAAACGAATGCAATCGTAAATACATGGATTTTTCAAAGGGAGGGGCTACTGTGAAGTTGGCCCTTCACGAGTAAACAAAGTGTCACAAATTCATGTCACATTTGCGCAAGAACAAATGTGGAATAAACGAGCCTTTTTGCGGTAAAATCTGGAACAAACGATTGCAAACATAAAAATGTAAATTTTCCAAAGTGTGTGTGTGTGTATGTGGGGGGGGGGGGGGGGGGGTAAAGGGAGGGGGGTTACCATGAAGTTGGCCCCACCAATGTAAGCATATAATTTGTGGGCCTATTAAAACAGAACAAATGAAAATTTGTGCGGAACAATCCGAAACTAGCAAATAACAAACGATTGCAATAAAAAAAATATTGAATTTTTAAAATGGGGGTTGGGGGAAACTTCGTGGACGTAATTTTTCCACAGTAGGTACCACCTACCCATGGTGCAAATTGTGGAATTATTTTAATTTGGTTAAGAAAATATTAAACATTTAACTTCCTGTTATATTATTTTTGACAGAGGTATCTTTCTCCTCAATAATCTAGGTATATCATCGTCACTTTCCTATACAACTCGAAATTCTTCATTTTCAATTGAACTAAACTCACAACTATCATATTCTTCAGAGCTTTGTAATTCTGAATCGGTACATTCAACATCAAAATACTTATGTCTAATAATGTTATCATTTGAGTAAGGAGGGAGTTCTACCAAACTGGACATGTACTCCGTATCACACATGTCTTCTCAGTAATAGAAAAAATATTAAGGCCTAAATTATAATTTCAAAATATATATATTATTTATTCTAATAAATAACAGCAACTAATGATTTTTCAATAGAGATAAAGCGTATTATAAAAATAAGTATGTTTTATACACCTATATAACCTGTAATTATATATACGAGAGAGAGAGAGAATTGAACAAAACTGATTTCAAAGTGAGCAGATTTTATATAAATCTAAACTTCGATAAGGAGTTACCCGCCTCGGTGGCGTAGTTGGCTAACGCGCTGGTCGTGTTGAGCTCGACTGCTGAGGACGGGGAGATCGAGGCTCGAATCTCGGTCGGGTGAACTGGGGGTGGTTTTTTCTAAATGCCTTTCCACTCTCCCTCCACGCAAATGTGGGTTCACTTCCTCTAATTCAACCTTCCCAATTCCTAATCCATTAGAGTAATTAGTACTTAAAGCGTATAACCCGAACGGGTAGTAAGACGCGGTGCTAAATATATATTGATAAGGAGTTGAATCTGTTGGTGAATCATGCCAAATATATGTATTCAAAAAATTACTAGGAACTTGCAACAATAAACTCGAGTTTACAAAAAAAAAAGTAGGTTTATTAATAATTTACCTAGACAAATAAAAAATATATATAATTTATACATATTTTTGGCGGCTTTCCAAATGTGTTCTCTTTCTATAGTTCTCCAACCTATTCTCCAAGTAAATAGGGTGCATTTACTATAAAAATTTGTTTTCTTCTCCAGGCACCCTAGAATAATCCAAACCTCTAAACCTAATCACTAAATAATTCAAAGTGTCTAAAAACATTGGAGAGCGATTATATATAAGTTAAATCTTATTTGGATAAGAATGCTTCAGTTATTGTGATTAAATTAATTCAAATAAAAATTGTTCTCTCTCTCACACATACACCTGATATTTTAATTGGCACATAATCATTATAGACTACTTATATATGAACTAAAAACGTCTTGACCTAATTATATCCTTATAGGTGGGATTAACAGAGAAATTCTAAATATTCCAATATAATAGTTTTCAAAATTTAATCCATATAAAATGCTGGAAAAATTGCAGGCTTAAACTTAGATTCTTGCATTCTCACCATTTTTAAGGCGGTAAAAATCTATTTCTTATCAAGCATATTTTGAAGAGGCGACTCAATTAACAGTTTGACAGCTGTGGGAGAGAACGTAGGAAAATTCAAGCTATAAATGTGATATAATTATAGTAACATAGCCCGACACGTTAGCTCAGTTGCTAGTGGGATGGTCTACAGAATTTCGGGTTCGATTTCTGTTAGGAGCGTAGTATTTAATATTTGATCAATTCTCGGCCTTCTTCTGGATGTTGTATATGGTTTAGAATTCATTAATTCTATTTAACCGTAGAAACTTGCCGTATTCCTAAAATTATCAAATATTTGAACAATATAATCAATTTAATTGTAACCACTTGCCTTCTTGGGTTTGCCACTTAAGGTAAAGTGCATATATATATATATATATATTATATATATATATATATATATATTATATATATATATATATATATATATTATTATGCTTTGATAATCACCATCTATGCACACTTTATATTTACCTATAGGCTAGGCCTAACTAATTTGAGGAAAATCATTCAGATGATTTAAAATGTTGATAATCACAAAATTTAATGTTAATTAAAATCTAATTAATCAAAAAAATTTATCATGCAAGTAATCCCATATGAACCAAGATCTAAGTCAGACTGACATTATAAATATTCTTACCTCTAATACAATATAAATACATATAAAAACATAAATAATTTAATTGAAGGTAATAATTGCAATTTTCACTAAATTGAAGATCGTGAAAATATTTTTGCCATATACATATTAATGTATTCAGAGTAATAAGTTTTGCCAATTTAAGTTATATAAAAAAATGACTTTTTCTGCATTAATAATGACTAAACTAGTTCAAATAACTAAGAAATTTAAACACCATAAACTGCCTAAATTACTATTTTTTTCATGAAAAAGATTCTTTATACAATGGCTGTAAACAATGTTTTTAAATGTAAGTATTTATTTCATCATTTTTGATATGCAATGTGTCGAAACCTTGGGCCATCACCTACAGCCATTTATTGTTTACTAGATTGTATATTCTGTGTTACTGATTCTGGAAACCTCTAGCATATAAAATAAACATAAAGCCTATCTGCCTATATAATACATTATGCTCATTCTCGATTTCTATGCTTGACGTTTTCCATGTTGTGATGGAAGGAACCATTGTTTATTATTTTAATAATTATATATATATTGTTTCTTTACAGTTTACAGAGATCAGAAATAAAACACAAATCTAAAAATGACTAAAACATGTTTCAATAATGAAATAACCCCTGCAGTAATATAAAGATCAATATCACTATAGGTGACCTGATGGTCTAGGGGTAAGGTGTCGGACTTCTGTGCTGGGGTCCGGGGTTCGATCCTCGGTCCCGGTACAAATTTATCTGTTCACCAAACCCTTCCTTCACCTCTGACAAGACATCTTGTGATTGTGGGGAATGCCAGGCCTCCACCGTGGTTCGGATCGCACGTTAAAACTGTAGGTCCTCCATTTCATCTCACAATCACCCTACCATTACACATGAGCGTAAGTGCGTATAACCCGAACAGGTAGTAAGTAAGACGCAGTGCTAATAATAATAATAATATCACTATAATATGAGGCTAATTATTTCAAGAGACAGCTTGTGAATGATCGTTTAAACAAAACTCGCATGGACTGCAGATTACTTGGGTTTCCTGGATAAGACAGCTGGAGTAAGTAACTGCTGTGTATAGCACGAACTGTGGAGGAGGGCTATCACCCTTTCTTGTCAGCTAAGCTACACTTCCCTACAAAGTTTTGATCTCATGAGCCAACTTGGAATTTCAGTACATATTTTTTATGGCATACTTAAATCAAGTTATTCAGTAAAACGTTGCATATTTTTTTTAAATCTTAAGTATACACATCTATACATCGCATGATTTAATATATATAGATGAATTAGTATTAATAAACAAATTGTTGAATTGTGTTGATTTTAAGGGAACTTTAAGTATATTTATATAGAGTATGCTTTTACCTACGCTAAAACCCCAGCTTTATCAAATAGGTATAGTATTAAAGATAATAAATTTAAATTTTCAAAAAGTGTGGCCTAAGACTAGATTCGGAAAACGTAAAAATTGAAGTTTCTTACCCTCATAGCTCTTGAATAAAAATAGATAAAAATATATTTATGCTGTGTAAACATTTCATAGAAGAAAACTCTTTTGCCTTAACTTAGGTGTAATTTTTAAAGTTTTTAAAATTACTAAATATTGGTGTCGTTTGATTTACGTATTATTATGCACGTGTATTAAAGTGAATAAATATCTAAATATTGCACCATAAGAAACAAAGAGCATAAAATGGATCACTATTTAGCGTCCCATCACTGTGACTTTCAACAAATATTTACTGTAAAATTCTGCTAGCTGTCGGTTAAACCCATATAATTGTAGATAGCCTCTAGATTGTATTTATATGATCTAGGGAGGGAGGGGAGCTATATAGGCATATTATTTGATTAATAAAAGCCTTTGCTATTATGTTTAGTCCAGTAGGCTGCTGCATAACAGTAATATTTCATTTAAGTAGAATACCTAGTCTTCTTATTTGTTTAATTATATTTCAACATTATATTTCCAGTTCAATCAGAGGCAAAGGAAAACTTGGATCCATTAGGTCCGACGCCATAGCTCAGTCGGTAGTGTGTTGCCTGCCAAGCTAAGGGTCTTGGGTTCGATTACCGGATGGCCGATAAATTTTATCATTGGTGAAGTGTAGGTACACCCTTTCATAGTGAATAAATTAACTGCCGAGGACTGAGCGGTGTGGACTTTTATAGATTTTGGTAGTTTATAAGTCGTGTGCTGATATAATCAGTTGGTTCATAAAGTCATCATCATCATTATCAACATTTTCCAGCCTGTGGCCGGGTCCGCTTAGTAAAATGCCTACATCTCCCCCCTCCCCCTCTCTCTCTCCACCATTCTATATAGATGGAGTGAGTAGTGATGTGCAATACAAGGACCTACCTAGTGGGCCCCACTTAGCCTCCCCTACTCAATACTGTCCTCACTGCCAAGTGGTGTACCCCGGGGCCTGAGCAGCCTTTGGAGGTTGGGTGAAGCCCCAGCGGAAGCCAGGTTAGGTGCAGACGAGCGACAGGGGCTGGTCAGGGCTAAAACCAACAAGCTTGAAACAGGGCCTGGCCAGTTGGCTCCCAACTTGGTGGGCTGAGAGTGTGAGGGCTGGGGACGAAGATCTGAGTCATTGTCAGCACCTGTAGCCTCAGTGAGTGAAGGCTACCACCACAATAAGGTTTACCTGGGAACCTATAGACAGCAGCCCGCTACCCAGGTGTAGGCCACGACAGGCCTAGTAAGCCGGTGGCCGAAGAAGGAAACAAAAGCTTAGGTTCAGAAAGTGCACATTAAATACCCTGAATAAAATAGAAAAAAAAAATTCAAAAGAAATGAAAGGTGTTGCTCTAGACTGATCATTTAGTTATCTTGAAGGTTGTCAGAGTGTATTTGAGGCGTCTATTTCCAAAGGGTGACTTGTCCGAGCCTATTGAATTTTGGGAAACAACAAAAAACATTTATTGAACTTATTTCACAATTTAAATCAATGAATTTTTGTATTTTATTACTGCTATTCAAATAATTATTCTGGAGGAATAACAGCTTTCAGAAACCATGGGTTCTTCTTAAAAAAAAAAGAAACATTACTTGGACAAGTTGCCATTTGGAATTGCATGATGGACAAGGGCCATTATGGAACTGTTTAAAATGGACAAAGGGACATTTTCATTTTGTGAGCATATAAACCATAACTTAAAGCTAAGTCATTTATCTTTTTTGACATTAATTCATAGTAAAACTTGTAAAAGTAAACACAAATAAGTTCAAGAGTATTTGTAGGCATTTGCATGAATATGAATGAAAAACTTAGATAAACCTTTTTATTTATTCAGACTTCTTTTGAAATAGATAATATTAAAGAACTAAAATAAAGTTCAGAGAGTCATAGTATTTTTTTTAACGTTTAAATTACACTCTGTATGTAAGCTAGTAGTTTATTAAGTCCACTTTTAGTACATATTATCATCAGATCATGCATCAGTCTTCCTTCGTTTTCATCTTCTGAAAGTTATCCAGAGTCTCTGACCAACTCTGAGAAGACGATGTCTCTATAGAACTGTAAGCCGGTAGATTCTCCCAGTCTTCACCATAGTGAAGTTTGTAGTATCTTTTGACATCATCTTTCTTAGTTTGTTTCACAGGAACACCTATTTTGACTAGCTGTGGATTGATCTCAGCAGTCTTCCGTTTGGACGCAAAACCTTTCTGGAAATTCCCACCTCTGTGTTGTATGAACCTCTAACAAGAATGTCTGGTTTTGGTGTGCTTCCCGGGTGATAATGAATCTCTTGCATACAGCAGAGCGGAAGTGCCATGGTTAGGTTTCTTCAAAATGTCCCCTGTTGCTGCTTTTCAGTTGAAGTCATTGCAGTCCCTCCCTTTCTTCAGGACAATCCCATTATTCTAAAAAAAACTATAGTACTCTTCAGGTTTGGATATTGTGCTCATTTTCTTGAGTTATTTTTGAATTCAACCTACTCATGTCTTGAAGTGTGAGTTGTGAGCAATAAGTCATTTCGGTGCTTGTGTTGGCAATCAGATAGTTTTGGCAGGCACTTCGAAGAATACTTACTCTTTTTGTCCACAATTTTTATGGAAGAAAATTGGATTCCTCTCTTTTTTTTTATGCCTTTTCCTTTAGAAGAACATATCGCACTTCCTACTTGCTTAACCTCACTTTCTCCACTAGCTGTAGGCATAGGTTCTTCCAAATACACAAAGCTACTTAGCCAACAACTGTATAATAATTCTTTCAAATAAATAAATAAATAATCACTTTCGTTAATGAGTGACGACTAAAATACCTCAAATACAACTAATATTATTGTTAAGTCTCCCTAGGCACTTTTCACAAACAAACATATACTTTCTAATCATCGAATGTATTTTAGTTTAGTTATGTTTCAATGAAATTGTAACCCTATAAACTTCACCACGTGTATTATCCAATTCAAATGAACCAAAATACTAAGGAAAAGAGATTTTAATAGATGATGTAACAATGCTTGAGAAATGGACAAGGTTCATTTTGAAACTCCTTTCAGCAGCTTGCTTAGTGAGGATATGGGACAAGGAACTTTTTGTTCCTGTATAAGGTATGTTTTAAAATGTTGCCATTTTGGATATCTTGTTGTGGACAAGGACAACTTTGGAAATGTTAAGTATTTTTAAATGTAATTCTAAGGGTTTAAGGACGTTTTGGAATTGTAAAAACATACGTGAGTCAATAGATGATCCCAAGACGAAACCAGTGATAGTAATAACTCAATTTTTAATTTTTGTGGACAAGTCACCCTTGGAAACGGACACTTCATTTATGCTATTATTGTTTATACTAATATCCTTTTCACTTTAACAACTAGCAATATTGTGCCATAAGCTGTCTAGAATTAACTGTGACTTTACAAGTTAACAAAACAGTCGATCAAAATTTATTTAGATTCAATGATTTTTGACACCACGAGTGGGCTACTGACACGCTTAAGCATAGTGTTTTACTGGTTCTATGTAAGGAGAGGAAGAAAAGCCAATATATGTATTAACTAGGTTTGATAGTTTTGTTACTACAGTAGGGAGGGAATTCATGCTTCAGGGCACAAAGGGGTGGAATGATTATCCCCACCCCTCCCTCCCCTCCCGCGGCGTGGACTCGCGGACGCGCTCTATCTGTCTCTCTCTCTCTCAAAGTGAGAGGTGGCTTTTTGATATAACCCCTTCCCTCGAACAGTTTTTCAGAGCCGGCTGGAAACATAATATCTAATGATCTTTTTGCTCTGAATGAAACATACATATCCCTCTTATTATAAAAGGCCATAGCCTTAATGGACACTCTTTTATTTATATGTAATAGGATCACGGACTTAAATAAATAATACAACTTTTTTATTTAGCGAGTATATTATTAAGATTATGATGATACACACATACACATATAATTCTTTCTCTCGGAAAAAAAAATAGTCTTTCACTCGATGCATATAAAAAATCTCTTTCTCTAAAGTCTTACATATAGTGTTTTTTTTTCAGTCTTGTCTAAACACGTACATACGTCATAGAACGCGCCACGCGCGCACTCGCGAACGCTTCACCACTTGAAACAGTTCGTACTCGCCTTCACCTAGATATATAGTCCTCTCTGTGAAGCGTTAAAGCGACTCCTGTACCTTGCACCAAAGTTTTACCTGGAAGATGCACTCTGCCACATAGTCTAGCGTTATGATGCTCGGTTTGTTTATCCCCGTGACTCTTCTCCCCTTCTAGGACGGGGCGGACGT
>JBCFYV010006343.1:0-11420 GCA_039000515.1 Timema cristinae
ATTTTACTTTTGTCTACTCTTAACATATTATAATGATATTTTTCCCTATGTTTTATTGTAAAATAACACAAGGGGAAATTTAATTAATTTTTTTATTTACGGGACATTGGAAAAAATCCTAAGGTTCATAAAATTTAAAAGGAAGATAAATATAAATATGAATTTGCGCCTTAAAAAATGTCTCATTGACAAATGACTCCATTAAACAAAACACTACCCAAAATTTCCCAATATTTTTACCATGGAAAAACATTTTTTCAGAATTACCACCAGATTGCCTAGCTGTACTTTGCTGAAAAAAAAACTCCCATGCACCCTATGTATTTAAAGGGCGCCAGATACGTTTTTTATATTAAAGTGCACAAGTGCGTAGGGGAAAAACTATTCAACAGGGCCCTTTTTTTTTTACAGGAGCTAGTGTCTAATCTTTGATATTATTTCAGACATTTTTTTATCTCGTAATTTTAAACGATAATTACATCCATATTTTTTCCCATAGGTCCTTTTTACATAAAACTAGAAGATGAACCCCCGTTATTCAAACAAATCATTTATGTAATGCAAGGCTCCCCTCTAATTTGAACACACATACTCTCTTTTTTCTCTCAAAAATTTTTAAATCATGCCCAATGTCACTTTTCCCATTTTGGGAGAAAAAAAAAAAAAAAAAAGAACAGTTTTTTCCAAAAATTTGAAGATCACTTTCCTTAAAACAAAATAAAAACTATAACTTAAAACACTGTGAGGTTAAAATTTTAAAATAATTAAAAAAATAATCGGTAAAGGCATATATTCATAAAAAGGCATCCCAATTTAAGCTACCATGTAAAAATTTTTTTATTTTTTTTTATGAATTATAAAGAAAAACTAGTTGTCAATTTGAAACATGTATTTTGGGCCCTTTTTTCCCGTAAATGTAAATGGGCAAATATTTTTAACAGATCACCGCCTTGATAGAAATACTAATGCAAGTGCCTTAAAAAAAAATGCTTGGTAGTTTGGAAAAGAAAGGGAGCCCAAACTACGATTTTAAATTTAAATTTTTTTCATATGTTTGAAGAAATAAAATTTGGGAAAAAAGTTAGAAAACACCACATACGTGAACAAAAGAAAGGGTAAACCGTATAGCCAACCTATAAATAGCCTATTTTAAAATGCCTTCTTAATATTACAAGGGAATACATTACATGAGTAAAACTCGCGAGCATTTTTTTATTTACTTAGCGTATTTAAAAAAACTTGAAAACTTTATTTATTTTTAAAGGAACATCCCAAAAGTTGGAAATTTCATAAATCAAGTTGTATTGTTTTACATAGACTCAAAATATATTTTCAAAATCACTATTTAAAACAAATTTCCAAATGTTTAAACTTCATTAGAACATTAAATGTTTGGGTTTTTATAAAGTTTTATTTAAAATAACCTAAATTCAAATATAATATGTTCAGAAAAATTGTTTTTGAACCTATTTTCAAGTGTATTAAAGAGGTCATATTGATATCAGTTTTTGCATATTGTAACCTTTTAGGGGGAGGGGGGGAGTATATAAAACCTCGCTCCCCAATGACCAACTCAGTCGGTAGAGCACCAAAAAAAAAATAGACTCCCAACCTCTCCCAGGTATCCGCGGGGATGTAGCAAGGAAGGGTATTTTTTTTGGCTTTAATGTAGCCCAGTAGCGATAGACATAATTACCAGGTAAACTTACCCTCTGAAAATTTTATCCACGGGAATCCTGTAGCTCGTCCCGGGAATTTTTAAATTCTAGTGAAAAAAAAAGGGTGGGCGGCCCGTGATTGAGTGATACTCACAAATTAAATGACTTTTTTATGAGCTTGAAAAAGGGGAAAAACAAATTTTACCAGAAGGGTTTAAAAATAATGAAAAAAATAAAGTAAAAAAAAAAAAAAGTCAAGATAAGTATAGTGAAATTTTTCATTTCTAAGACCAAAAAACTCAAAGAGTGATATAGAATATATTAAAATTTTGGCCGTTTAATTTTAAAAAAAGCCCAAACCCATCCGGTACCAGAATAATTTAAAAAATCTTTAAACCGTGAAACTTTTCGGGATAAGAGGCTTTGAGTAAAATAAAATATATTATTTTAAATTTGGGGGTAAACCCCCGAATTAGTGGTCCTGAACTGTCAATAATAATAAAACATCTCACTCGTTTTCCCGTATATTTTAGGTGGGTGAAGCCAAACAAAAGTTGCATCCCCCCTACCAGGCGCAGCACCACACTTTTAGATCTTTAAAACCGCTCATTCATCTCACGAATCTTCCCCCTTTGAGAGAAAAAATTTAGGTCCGTCCTCGACTCTAACCGGCGCTCGCTTTATGGAAAAGGAAAAACTTCGTACCCAAAATTCAATCCTTTGTATTTTTTCACTCAATTTATTTTATGTCTCAAAACCACGCATCAATTTTTTTTTTAGAGTCCTTCACCATTATAGCGTCCCCCCAAAAGATTGCCATGGTAAACAAAACAAACAAAAAAAAATAGAGGTTGCAAAACTAAAGAGGTTTATAGAGAGGATGGAGTTCATTAGTTATTTCAAGCTGCCATCAGGGGATGCAACATAGGTAAACGAATTGTAATGGGCCCGCCTCCTTCATGAACACATGAATTAGGACGGGATATTGTTTACAGAGTGCAAGTAAAAAATATACGCCCTTAGTTACTCGATGAATGAAAATATATAAAAATATTCTTAGCTGATAATTGTGAGCTTATAAGGTTTTGAAATAATTATAATGCATATCCTACAATTTAATCAATGTTTCATGTCTTATGACAGCTTGGGCTCTCACAAATATTGTGTGACCAAGTTTTTAAAAACACGAATGAGACAAAATATATACCAATAATTAAAAACTATTACCGGTACTTACAGAATAATATCACACTGGGATTTACATTAGAATGGTTCAAAGGCTACATATAAGCCTATGTGTATGCTAGTTGAGGATTAAATAGCGTTTCCGATCAGTTATTGACCGAAGGTAAACAAATCGCAAAACAATTTTAAATACGTTCATAACTGTGCACTACCCATCTAGATTCAAAGAGGTGTTTCTTATATTTTACACAATCACCAGACCCAAAGTGGTTTGGTCAAATTGTATATACTACCCTATAAATAAAAAAGTTTTGTCATATTTTCTTTCCAGAATCAAAAAGGTTTTGTCAGATTCTATATAGTGCCCTAGAATTAAAGATCGTTTATCATATTTATAAAATATATATATAATCGTATTTCCCTGGGTATAAATGGGCTTTGTCAAATTAAGGTAGTCTCCAAGATTCAAAGTGTTTGTATTATTCCCCTATAGTCAAATAAGTGTGGCCAAATTTTATATTTTCTCTTAGATACAAATAGGTGTTGTAATATTATATTATATATGTCCATAGTTCCCAAAGGTTTAGTCATAGATTACATACTTCCATATATTCAAATAGATATATATATGTATATATATTGGATGCCTTGAAGGAATAGTTTACAATTCAAGGAGCTGAGGGAGGAGTTAGAGGATAGGGCGCATTGTCGGTCTGAGTTCACTGACAAAAAGAATTGACCTGTCATAAGACAGAACACACAATGATACTAATATATTTCTGCATGTCCAAATAGGTTTCATACAAAACCTTAGTAATCACTCTGTAATAGTATTTGATTAGAGTTGATTTGTCATAAAAAATAATGATCTTATCTAAAAGTTCAAATTATTTTCTATATTCACTTCTTTAATATAAATCCGTTTTACACAATGATTTGTATCGCATCTGTAACTCTCTACATAATGTCAATTTGATGTCTAGTATTGCATCATATATGATATAAATGTTTTTAATTATTTTGATTATGTCAATAATCAATCATGTGTATATACATAAATTACAAATATAACTGTGTTTGGTTTAACAACAAATGGGATATTATTACATATTGCTGTTTACTTGCAGTAGTTCCACTGAAAATATTGGTTTTTAAGTCATATTTGTATTTCTATCAAATTTGACTAATATTTATTTTATGAGAGATATTTATTTAAATTCGGTGTTCGAGGCTTCAAGTCTGGTGATGTGGAGGTCGTATGTTAGAATCCCGACCAGTTATATGGGGGATAATTTTCATAAATGGTTTCACATCCTTCTTTCACGCAAATTTGTGTACTATCCTTCTAAAATTCTAACTTACTCATTCCTACTCCATAAGCGTAGATATTTTGTGGATAGCCTGGAGGGAGCACTAAAAAAAAATTGTTCGTAAATATTATTTTTACTGTATTAATAAAAGATCATATTAAAAATTAAATAAATACGAAATTATTACAACGTATTACTCCCCTTTCCCGGGGATATCCATATATTTACACTTAGGGGATAGGATGAACACATTAGAGTTTAGAAGAAATGTGTCAGTATATTGGGTTACTATTTAGAAAAATATCTTTGCACAAGGCTGGCATTGAATCTAGACCTCCCAGCCCCAAGAAAACTAGACTGGATAAGACTGGCGCACTTCTCTCGTATCACAGGTGTAGGTACTCATGTTACTTGATAGGTATGGGATTGATAAATTAGTTTAATTTATTGATACTACGTTTTAACTTTATCCCAACATTAACATATTTTAATTAATTTAAACAAATATCACAAATTGTAATAATATAAAATGGAAATCTAGAGGTGATCCAATTCAGTAAAAATTATTATAAATTTTTATACATGAATTGCTCATGCTTCAATTTTGCACCAATTAGTGACGATTACCGAATACACCCATAATAATATCCATTAATTATTAATACAACTTGAGAAATATATTCCTATGATCATAATAGCAATTTATTGTAATTATTAAATAATTTTATTCAACAAATTCCCCACAATTCTGATAAATCGTGTGCCACAATAACGTAGAGGGTTTAAAAGAAAATAATATATTACTAAAATAAATATGAAATATAATCTGGTCACGTGTAATTCCCTCATTTTTATGACACTGACTCAACTCTGAAGAATAAAAATAAATTCATTTACAGAAACAATTCTATGTTCAATAATGAGAAAGAAATATATAAATATCGAGGTTTCATAAATATCGCGGTTTTCATAGATAAAATATAACTAAATATTTTCATCCGGTATATAAATAATAATGGTCAGTGCATGAGCCTCGATCTCGAGACTTCTGGGCTCGGATTAAATGGCAATCTATTAATAGCCTACCTAACTGGTTTTCACCTAAAGCCTACAACTCCCCACACCTGGTCACGTACTTCAACAATAACTTATCAAACATTAATATTTGATTTACGACAGGTACATTTCTTTTGTCAGTGAAATGTAAACCTCCATTGCAACCTGTCCTCTGCCTCCTCCTTCAACTCCCATAATTTTCTTCTTTCCTCCAAGTCATCCAATATTTGAATCCTCCTTCTTCCTAAACTCCTCTTTCCCTCAACCTTGCTTTCTATGACATCGTGCAGAAGACAATTCTTCCTAAGGATGTGTCCAATCCAGTATGTTTTATATCGAAGAATCACTTCCAAAATTGTTTTCTTCTTATACACGCTTCCACTCTTCTTAGGATTTATTATTTGTCACACTTCTGTCCACCTGATCTCAAGTCTTCTCCGGAACCACATTTCAAAGATCTCCAAGTAATTTCCCATCTTCCTAAGAGTCCAAGTTTCTGCTCCATACAGCGCAATGCTCCAAATGTAGCATTTCATCAGTTTCTTCCTTAGATCCAAACTCAAATTGCTGGTCAGCAGTAATCTATTCTTGTTGAAAGATTCCTTAGCCATGGAAATCCTTGACCTAATTTATTTAATGCAGTAGTTATCCTTTGTTAGCAGACTTCCCAGATTCTTGAAATTCTATATGTTTTCCAACTCTTGGTTTACAATTTTGATTTTCAACGGCTCGTCATGTTTTGAAATTACAATCAATTTTTACTTCTCAATGTTGACCTCTATGCCATAACTTCTCCCTATCTTCGCCAAGCTGGTCCATCAATTTCTGCAACACATGGAGGGGAAAATACGACACACAACCATTCAAAATAATATACAGTATGTCCGGAAACTCGTGGATAGGGACTGTACCACTCGATTCTGTGCCCCAAACTAAGTGGAAAATACTCTTTGGTAAAAATACGTTAGGCCCTCAGTTCCCAAAAAAACTACATGAAATATCTGAAAACAGTAGAAGAAAGAGTTTATGAGGCAATGCTGTGCCTTACATTATTAGTCAGTGATAAGTCATAGGGCTAGGTAAAGAGTCGAGCTCAGTGGTGTCAAATAGGCCATGGAGAACAAACACGTAGTGTATTGGGGCATGGCAATTGCAATGAGTGCATCAATCATCCAAGCCGAACCTGTGGCACGATTGTACGCCGATCCCTATCGCAACAGACGGCACCCAAGTGTAAATGTGTTTCACTGGTTTGATTTGCGTTGGTGGGAGACTAGTCAAACGGGACCAGCACAGTGCGTGGGTGCAGAATGTCCACGCAATGTGTGGACACCGGATCTTCAGGATGCTGTACTAACTACTGTACAACAGTCATCAGCAGGCAGCACACGTGACTTTGTGCGGGTTACGAATGTATACAAGTTGGTGGTACACCCGGGTCTGCGTGATGAGAGCTACCTCCCATACCATTAGGCCACAACGCAGCATCTGCTGCCAGGTGAACTTCCTCGACGTGTACTATTCTGCGAGGGGGCTTCTGCAACAACATGAGGCGGATCAGGATCTCGTTAGTCGCATACTGTGGACCGATGAAGCGTGTTTCAAACGTGATGTTATGACTAACTCTCACAACAACCACCTGTGGGCACCTGCTAGCCCGAACGCCACTCGAGTTTTATGCCTATCAATGTATGGGCCGGTATTGTTGGGATTACACTTGTGGGACTCTATTTGCTACCGGAGTGGCTAAATTCACGGTGTTACCGTTTCTTCATTTGTCACCATCTTACCTAGCCTGCTTAAGGACGTCCCAATGCTTGTTCGTGGCAGAATATGTGGTTTCATTGTGGGCGGTGCCTCAACTCACTATGCAGAAATAGTGCGCCAACTGCTACATGAGACCTACCCCCGCCAGTATATTGGGCATGAGGGACCTTTGGAATGGCAATTGAGGTCACCTAAAATCACTGGTTTAGCTAAAAGATGACCTGCCGGAGTCAGCCGAGGATATCATCACGTGGTTACGTGCAGCTATTACAACGATTGACGTCCCCATGCAACGCCCGTTCACGTCACATGCATCAAACGTGCGGAAAAAGGCAATGCTATTTGTGGAGCAAACTTTCGAACACCTATTGTGAAAATTCGACAAAAGTACAGCTAATGTAAGTGCTGTTCTTAAAGTGGGAATAAATCATTTTTTGGTCTTTCACGTCATTTTCTCGAAATAAGGCCTAACGCATTTTTACAAAGAGTATTTTATATTTAGCTTAGGCCAGAAAATCGTAATGACACAGTCCGTATCAAAGAATTTCCGGACACACTGTATAAATAAACTGGAATTTAACTATGTAAAGGTGTAAACAATTAATAAAAGAGAAAAAATCATATTTTTATGTTGTTTGTCCAATATTTGGCCATAGTTAGAATTTCCTTAAAATAAAACACCCCAAGAAGGTTTCCAATATAACCTAAGTTTATAGTAAAATTATTTAGATTATAATATATATAAATATCCTATGTATATGTTAAATTATTATATTCGAATATTTTATGTTAGCATGAACCGTTTCATTTTAATGAAAAAAAAATGAAAATATTTAAAATGAAGTGGGATTACAAATTTCACACTTTTATACAATTAAAACAAATTGGGTCACAAAAAAAAAAAAAAACTAAATTTGGTTATTTATTATATATAAAACTTCAAGTTTCCACAACTTTTGAAAGTTAAAGTTACATATTATTATTAATTATTTAGAGAGTAAAGTTGTTTTATTGCCTCTTTTATTGAGAAAATTTAGTCATTGTAGCTATAAATGAAAATGTTTGATGTCACCGCTGGTTAAAAACTCTTGCAAAGATAATTATGATAAGTATTGGAAGTACTTGCAAAATTGAATATTATGTTGACTTGAAACAATACGTAGAAAACATTTAATGAGATTTTAACAAATTATATATTTAAAAGCAAAGTCGGGATTCTCTCAAATTAATTTATCTGGGTTAACGTTTTCAAACTGTTTTCTGGTAGCAACACACATTTTTAATTGGATAATTGAATTTTCCAATTCATTTGACTGCTGTCACAAATCATCCCAAAAAACGTTATAAACAAAAGACCTTGATGTCTAGTTTCAAACCATAGAGTTACTTCCGTCTCCCGTAATTTCAATAAAGTTCTACTGGAAACATATACTTGACATTCCAAGGACGAAATCAATTCTCAGAAATAATAAACCACAACAAAGACTTGGATATTCTGTTGGAAAACTGTTATCATTTACTAGGGATAAAAGTTAGGAAACATATTACTGCCTAAAATGATAAAAGAGTGCTTAATTTGAAGTCTGTTCACTGTGGTCTTGTTTGACTAGAACTAAGTCGTATGGATATTTAATAATAATAATAATAATAATAATAATAATAATAATAATAATAATAATAATAAATAGTCTAAGAGTCTAATCCACTATTATTGGTGCAGCCTTTTTACTTACTCTCAACCTCTCAAGAAAGAAGTATTTTGATTGTCAAAAAAAGCCAACTCTATGATTTCGATGAATGTCGACGTTTCATAACCCCTGAAACCGAAAAAGTTGTTTTCACAATGCCGTCTGTCTGCCTGTTTGTCTGTCTGTATCTTAGCATATATCCAAAACCATTTTGCCATTCGGGTAACCTGGTACCTAGGGTTTTTGTAAGGTCCCCAGAGGGGTTTTTGGAATTATATATCCAACCCTAAAATTAAGTCTAGTTTACTGGAGGGAAAAATTAGAAAAAATCGATTTTCTCAAAAAAACACTTTAACGATTTTGATTAAAATTCGTATTTAGACACAGTTTAACATTATAAACAAAATGGCTTTATTATTTATTCGGGAAATTTACTTATAAGTACTGTACATACGCGAATCTCTAAAATTTTTATCTTATCTGCGCAACTATTGAAATGTTTAAATAACTTATCATTGCAAGTTGTAGTACTAATAAAAGTAAACTTTTATTTGAAATATCCTGGATATAGTTTGATAAACCCGTTTCCGGTAGTAGAAACTACGAGGAAATGCTTTAACAGATGTTGACAAACGACCTCTCATTTTAAAGGTTAAAGATTGTCGGTAAAAAAATACTTGCTCCAATAATAATCTGATTTTCACAAACAATTTCATCTTTTCAATTTTTCTTTTTATCACCATGGAAAGCCTGATTTGTGCATGAGTGTATATCTAATAAAATATTCATCTTGGTCTACAAATAATACTATCGCAAGTCTTAGTTTAGTGGTATGGTGTAACAAATAGAAGGATTACGGCAATTATTTGTATTTCTATCAAACAAACCAATTTGATATTAGATTAAAAATAGATAGTTTTTTGCATTGTTGATCTTTATACATCTCTTTTTATCTATAAATATTTGCCTCTGCTCTTAAGTTATCATTTGATAAGCCCTTTTCCATTATTTCAAATTGCGAAAAAAATTACTGAACCGATTTTGATAAAGGATCACTCATTTTTAAGGCAAGGGGTTCAGGATGTCACCAAAAATAGTGGTATCTAACGAAAAACCAATTTTCCTAGCGAATTCTTTGCTTTTCATTATTTGATTACATCACCATCGAAATCCTGATTTGTGCATCTTTCTATACATGTTAATAGATTATTTCTCCTTGGTTAAGGAATAATAACTCATTTTGGTCAATAAAATATTTATTATTGGTTTAAAATAATAATTTGGTTGTACGGTGCACCAAAAATAAAAGTTTTGGTAAAAATGTATGTATACCAAACTAATCAATGAAAGTAGGTTATAAATATAACTTTTGTCTATATTGATACTTTTCCTTGTTCTTTATTATTGAATATTTACCTCTGATCACAAAATGGCCGTTATAAAAGCTGGTTCTAGCACATCTTTAATATTACATTCTTCGATTGAAGGATTTAATTTCCTAGACTGGGAAACATTATTATTGTTATTAGGATGTTATTATTGTAATCTCTCAACTTAGTGATTTTATTCTCAACGAGATTGATATAGATTGTAAGTAAGCCTGTCCTATCACCAGTCAGCTTGTAAGCGAAAAGTCAGGGCCTGGATTCACTAACGGGGGCAAATCTGCTCCGGCGCAAGTATAGAAATGGCGCAACTTTGCGCCCAAGATGCTCCCCAAGATGTGCCTTTTTTATTTGCGCCATTTCCGTATTCACTAAACAAGGCGCAAACTGGTGGCAGGAATAGGGTGGCGTCATCATAAACGTCATCAATTGCTCTCTTTTCGACCCAATTCTTGTGAAGAATTTACTTCCAAAGTCAAGGCTACTTTATTTTAAATCTGTAATGAAAACGAAGCATATACAAAGATTTTTAAACATTTTTTCTCATAAACTAGCTATAAAATTAGAAGCGGCCTCTTTCTGGATGTCTTAGAAAAACAATACTATACATTATTTTGTATTTATTTTATTTTTATTAGTTTAAAGTTTAAGTTCCATTAATAAAACATTAATGTTTATAGAAACTTTAAAACTTATTTTAAATGTTATACTAACTGCCATATTTAGTGACGAGATGTCTTTGGACTTGGAGGATACAAACCTCTTTGGATCTAGACGAAGATTACACAGTTCGTAGTTTTGTTTTATAATAATGCAAGAAATGACATTGCGTTATTTGAATGTAAAAATCCAACAATAAAAATTGTTTTGTTACTACTGTCTAAATTGAAACAAATTTTGTGCTTGACATACGTTTTGTTATTTTAATTAATTCATTATTAATTGGAGTACAGTTATGTAACTAATTGTATTTTAAGCCAATACAATAATATGCCGCCATTTAAATTTATTGAAGTGACAATAAATGATTTAATAGTTGCGCCCACTCTTGAGTGGTGGCAAATAAAAGGCGCAACTTTGCTCTCAAATTGCGCCTGCTCCTTTTAGTGAATAGGGATTTGGAACATATTTCAAACTTGCGCTGGCGCAACTATTTGCTCCCTTTAGTGAATCCAGGCCCAGGAGTTTGTCAAAAAAGGCACGCAAGCCGATTGCTGTTAGTCTAGTTAAGACAGCAGTAGATATGTGGGAATCGTTGTCTCAGATATCGCTAGATTTTATTATGTGAATATAAATAAGCTTGTTTATTGGTGCTTTATGCCGTCAATGGTTGTTTTTCCCCGTTACGAGTCTTTTTTTGTACCTACTTTC
>JBCFYV010006344.1:0-44347 GCA_039000515.1 Timema cristinae
ATTGCAACATTCCATGTGAAAATTTATGTGTAAAGTGTCATTGATATCAGTTTGGTCTTATTGAGGAAGTCATTGGCACTGTGTTAGTAAATAAGGCTCTATCTACAAAGTCAGAGATCACATAAAACAAACTATTGCCCCGCTCAACGCGTCTTATTTCTTCGCGTGTGTAGGAAATATCGTAAGGAGTGAGATCAAGTAAAGAACCGAGAGGAAGCATCCCCCAAGGTGATGGTTTTGCTCCTTCCCAAGTCTTTGGTTCGACGCCCATCAATCCTTCTCCTTTACATCCTCTCCTTGAGTAGATCCCTGTCTGTTGGCCTTTGCGACTCATCGTTGGTAGGGAGGCACGAGACGGAGACGCTAAGTTCATCCGTAGTGAACGAGAGACAGTCGTGTTCCGACGTCGACTCGGGTCTGAACCATGCCTGCAGCAAAGTCTGTGAGGAAGGTCAGGTCTGCAACATCCGCGCGGCCGTCATCCTCCCTTCAGACTCCAGCCTGTACCAGGTGAGCGCCAACAAGCTGCTGCCTGCCCTCGACCAGGCGCTGTTCGACGTGAGGAGGCTTGGGGTCCTCTCGCCCGACTACAACCTGACGTACTCCTACAGTGACGACCGCTGCTCCGCGGACTACGGGTGATGAGGGCCGTTGACGCCTACGCCAGGGAATGCGTGCACGTATTCTTCGGCCCGACGTGTGAGTTTGCTCTGGGTAAGTCCAGGATATTTATCGTTGCACCCAAAATGATTTGGGAATTAAAAACAACACATTCAAAACTATGTATTTGAAAAATATATTACCTTTTTCGAATAACGATCCTCAGATATCACCCCTGAAATATCCGGGTTACGTACATTCAACCCACATTGGTGGTCACGCGGACTAAGTGTCAATTATAGTTAGTCTGTCTTGCTGGTGATGGAAATATTGAGGCTCGTATCCCGGCGGGGTGCACTTTGGTTTCTTTTTCTCTCTCCTCGAAACTTCGGGTATCTTTCCTTTAAGTTTTACCTTCTTCATACTTACGATTTTTTTTTATTTAGCACCACGTCTTACTACCCGTTCGAGTTATACGAGTAAGTACTAATAATGCTAATGCGTTAGGAATTGGGAAGGTTTAATATAGAGGAAGTGAACCCGATTTTTCTTGTAGGGAGAGTGGAAAACTATTTAGGAAAAACCACTCCAGTTCACCCGAGCGAGATTACAACTTCGATCTCCCGGTTCTCGGCAGTCTATCTCAACACGAAACTAGCGCGTTAGCCAACTAAGCCACCGAGGTGGGCTCCTACTCAATTAGTATAGTTAAGTGCGTAGAGCTGGGACAGGTAGAAAGATGTGTAGAATAAATAATAATATTGAAAACAATTAGGTACCAGCAAAAAAAAAATCACCAAATTATAGCTCGAGTTGTTTGAGCATAGCTACCCGCCTCGGTGGCGTAGTTGCTAACACGCTAGTTTCGTGTTGAACTAGACTGCTGAGGACGGTGAGATCGAGGTTCAAATCTCACTCGGGTGAACTAGGGTGGTATTTCCTAAATTGTTTTCCACTCTCCCTTCACGCAAATGCGGGTTCACATCCTCTATATTCACCTTTCCCAATTATTAACACAGCGTAATTAGTACTTATGCGTACATCCCAACCGGCTAATAAGACGTGGTGACAAGTGTTATTATTATTATTATTATTATTATTATTATTATTATTATTATTATTATTATATTAGTATATATAACATCGTTGGTAGAATAGTTTAAGGTGTGAGTGTAGGAACCTCGAGTTAAGGTAATTGTTTTTGCAGTTCTTATAAAAACAGATTTTTTTGTCCAAAAATATTAAAATATTGTTTCAGTAGAAACAAGAGTTTAATTTTTTTCACATAGTGATATTAACAGTTCTTGAATATATGCAATGAGTCATGACTCATGAGGATAGCGCCATTAGATGATTAACTTTTTAAATGAAGAGGTAAATTTGTCATTAAATTCCAGGACACCCTTGGCCAATATTTAAGAACTGTTGATATCACCACGTGAGTGAAATAAAATTACGTTTCTTCTGGAGCAATATTTTATTTATTTTTACCAAAATAGTTTTGATATAAAGACTGCAAAAGAAAAAACCGACCTTAATTCGCGTTTCTTACACTCCCAATAGTTTACACAAAATACTGTATTGCGGATGACGAGGAGGTCGGGATTGAATCCCTGCTGGGGAACTGAGAATGTTTTCTCCTAATTGGTTTTCCCCGCTAACTACACACTAACGCAGGTGGATTTTCTATCATTTCTACCGCCATTCTCCATTATTATAAATATGTGGATAGCCAGGGCGGATATTAGGACGTGGTGTAACACACACGTGTAACTTGAGTTGGAACATATCAGTGTGTCTATTTTCTGAGAAATGGTACAAATGTTGTATTACTACTACTGTCCACGTACTCCCCGTCTGGCCTATTTGCATATTTACACTAACGGTACAAGGAGGAGCATAGTAGAATTTAGAGGAAATGGATCAACATTTTATTGAAGGGCGACTAAGAAACCACGTAGGTTAAACCCTACCGGTGTATACCCAGCAAGGATTCAAACCCCAACCTCCCTGTAACTAGCAAACTAAACCAGACGAGAATGTTGCCTCACTAATAAAGTGCGGATGTTTCCCAATAAAATAGTCCCATGCGCTTAAATCTAAATATCATAGGACATAAATATGTGTTTATAAATAAATCGACTCCAGGCTATCAGCCACAAACTAAGAGTGAGCATTTTTGAAACCCGCATTTGACTGGAGAGTTCACACCTTGACTCAGTTGGTTGAGTGTCGTTCTACTGACGTATGGGTCCCTGGTTCAATTCCCGGCATGGCCAAAAAGTTTATCACTATTGAAATGTGGGTTTCTCCTTTCACATTGATCAATTAACGACTGGGGGCTGGATGTTGTGCCTGTTCTAGTCTTAAGCTAGACTATGAGACATATCAACTACAACAGGCCTAGCAAGCCAACAGTGGATAGAAAATATATGGCTTGAATAAAAAACTGATCCAGGCCACAGTCTGGAAACAGTAATGGAAGTAAAGTAAATTAAGTGGAGAGAGGGCGTAAAACACTACTGAGCAGCCCCCACACATAAAGTACATTAACGACCTTCGTTTGCTTGGATGACAGCTCAAAAAGTTACTCGAAAGAGTCCCTAATATATCCCTACGCCAACAGTTGACATCTATCACTTTGTATAACTGTAATGGAAACCTATGTTAATGTACGAGTGTGATAATTAACTACAGTAATCTAGGTCAATATTATTTATATATTTATTCGAGGTTGGGCACAAAGCTTAATTATCGTTTTATTCCACTTTAAAAAAATATTACTCACAACACTTTCACAAAAGGTCTAACGAACATAACTTTAAAATGGTAACCGACGAATTTAAACCATGTGATTGATCATGACGGAAACACTCTATTTAGAATGATGCACCCACGCAATGGATAAACATATTTTATTCAGTTAGATATTTAGAAATACGATAAAATCATCATACAATAATTTATTATATATAAAACAATAAGTATCTTCCCTTTTCCAAGTAAATACGATGTTTTTATTAAAATGTGGACCCTATTAATGTATGCATTAGATAACACATTACAGATAACATTCCAAAACGAAGACTAAGTACTTTTAACTATGTTTAAAATATTGTTTCGAATTGGGTACAAATATATTATTAAAAGTAATGAAATAGTATGAGAAAATTTAAGTTTACGTTATTTTAAATGTAAAATATAACATGTGATTAAAAAACTTACCATTTATAACACAACAGTGATCATTTACAAGTGTTGGCAACCCAAAACCTAAACATATGATTTTCGAACTGTCGTCCAGGTAAAAACCTATCGTGAACATACTCTACGTCAAGTGCACCGCACGTTTTGTCAAAGTACATTTTGTTGTAAGTGGTTATTTCTTGTTCACCGCGTGTTACTACCTTTTTAAGCTATATGTACACTAATGAGTTAAGGATGAGGATGGTAGAGTTTAAGGAAAGTGTACCTGCAATTGTGTGGAGGGAGCTGTTTAGAACAAATAACCCGCAGTACACTTGGATGGGATACGAACTCAGACAGCCCAGTTTATCACCAGAATGACGCCTTAAACCACGCGACCACTGAGGTGTGTATCTTCACACGGAGAACGTGTGTTGAGGTTGACGTAGTGGAACTAACGAGCAGTCTCAGCGGTCGGCGGTGAAGGAAACTCTCCCTTCAAAGGAAAACACGGGAGAGGTGGGGTTAAAGTTCATTTGTAATTTAGTTTTCATTTTGCAAGGTCACATCTTTGTTTTCGTCTTCTATGACATTATTTTGGTAGTAAGCCCGTTCTAGAAGCCTTTTTATCCCACCAAAATACTGCTATACAGAAAGATTATGATACAAGTTAAGGCCTTTAAAAACGGGTTTCCCACAAAAACAAATCATATTGTTATTTTTCTTTTAGCACCGTGTCTTACTACCCGTTTGGTATAGATGATTATGCACTAGATTAAGCTAGTAGTTTTAAGGATGAGGAAGGTTATACTTAAAGGAAGTGTACCAGAATCTGCCTGGGGTTAGAGAGGAAAAACACTTAGGAAAAACTATCCTCAGTACACCTAACCGAGATTCAAACCTCGACCTTTCCATCTACGGCAATCTACACTACTGCGAGAGTGATGCCCTAGACCATGTAGCCACTGACGTGGGTAAATCATACCTCTGTCCTCAGGTTTTGTAAAAATGATACTTTGAATTTTGAAGTGGGTATTTATTTATTAATGAAATAGCAAGGGAAATTCACCCTTAGTCAACTACACACTGTTTAGCGGGTGAATTCCAAAATTCTTTATTTTTTATCCCCGTGTCTTACTACCTGTCCAATATGTATATATATGTATATATGTGTGTGTGTGTGTGCTATTTAGGGTTTAATTTATAAGAAGTTTACCCTCATTTGCATGGAGAGAGAGTTGAAAACCATTAAAGGAAAAAACCTCCGTATAACCTACCAGGATTATAACCCCGATCTCCTTTTTATAAGCAGTCTAGTCTATTGCAAGAGTGACGCCATAAACCATGTGGCTCCTGAAAACAGGTTGTTTTATTTAAACTTTCTCTCGTATCCTTTGGTGTGTTGCAATTGTTTTTACTCTAGTCCCCTCAGATGTGTGAAAGAACTAAAGTAGGATTCTAGTAGTAACAAACTTTTAGACAATACTTTTTTTTTAAACTGTCAACGATTGAGATAGCACCTCATTTTAATGGTAGTATTATTTCATAGGTCTTGCTTGATATTATTTATTAAAAGTGACAGTTACAAATCATATAACATTACGTACACATATATTAAAATTGTTTTAGTAACTTTTATAACTTTCAAAACGGTTATTTCCCATTTAATTCGGACTGTGTGCCTCAGGATAGCTTTTTCTCTCTCTGTCGTATGGTATTACTGACCGAGAGGGACAAGATTTCTAGGTCGGTCACCTTACGTGTCGACTATTCTACGCTTTGATGGGACATATTGTTGTCTAGGGTACACCCATGGACGTACCTCCCCAATGAAATGATGTGATGATAGTGAATATGGAGGTGTGGGTCAGTGGGAGGGTGACCGTTAGGACAAGTACCCAAGGTACCAGCTGGAAAACAAACTCGAGACCCCTAGATTCGTGCACTGATCACTACACTACGGGGCCGGATAGTATCACATTGCTGGGTATTTTTGGGGTGTTTTATGGTAAACGCTAACAAATCGTGGTATAAAGTCATTGTATGAAAACTAACATAAAATAAAAAGGGTTCTAGAAAAACGCTCACTTATAGATGAAAATATCTGATGGTTTAAATATTATCTAATTATTTTATATATAAGTCTACATAGTATTTGTTAAATATGTTTCATGATACATCTATATATTTAATATAATTTTTTATTTACTATGTATAATATTACATATTTACATACGCTAACTTTATAAAATTTGATTTGGTTGTCACATGATCTAAGGCGTCACTCTCGCAATATAAAAGACTACTGATGACAGGGAGAACGTGGCTCAAATCCTGGTTGAGTGTACTGTGTTTTTTCTTTCAAAATTGATATACACTCGGCCTTCACGCAAACGTGGGTACACTTCCTATAAACTCAACCTTATCATCCTTAACTCACTAGCGTAATTAGTACATATGCCTATAGCTTGAAGCGGTAGTAAGACGCGGTGCTAAATAAAAAATAAAATTTGTTACATTATGTTCTATAGAGAGAGATTCTTTATTTTAATTGATTAAAATACATGTCGTCTGAAATATATTATTTAAAACGATGAAGATACGTAATTGATTAAATATGTGAAAAGGCCACATCAAACACCTCAAAAAGCCGCAGACTACCCATCCTTGGTCTAAGGCGTCACGCTAGAAATAGACTGAATTGCTGATAACGGGGTGATCCGGGTTCAAATACAAGTTGGATGTATTGTGTACTGAGTGGGATTTTTCCTAAATGGTTTTCCACCCTCCCTTCATGCAAATGCGGGTATACTTCCTCTATAAACAATTTTTCTCATTCCTAAGACATTCACGTAACTAGTACATATTCGTACAACGCGAACGGGTAGTAAGATACGGTTCAAAGAAAAATATAACATAAAATAGAGATAGAGGCACTCTACGTTGTTTTGAATCGGCTTGTAGGCCTATTGCTACCAATGTATAAATGATCCGAGTGGTTTCGATCAGGGCAAGTGTGCACCAACCTTTAGACACCAAATAGGGCAGGCTAAACACGTGGTCAGACTTGACATAAGGGAGGAGACTTGTCGGAAGAAAGCAATACTTACCGGTAATGTGCGTTTTATTATTCATAAACACTCGTTACTGAAACCTGCCCTACTCTAAGTTGTCTCATCTACAGTACAATTTTTCGAACTTCTGTGAACTTCTTGTGTGTTCAATCCTCGGTCCGGCAAAGCTTTATTTGATTGCCAAACCTTCCTTACACCTCTGACATGACATCTTGTGAATGTGTGGAATGCCAGGTTGCCACCGTGGTTCGGATTCCACGTTAAACTGTAGGTCCTTCATTTCATCTCACAATCACCCTACCATTACACATTAGCGTAAGAGCGTATAACCCGAACTGGTAGTAAGACGGTGCTAATAATAATAATAATAATAATATACTAACTATTCAGGTTATACGCATATATACTAATTACGCTAATGAGTCATAGATTAGGAGGTTGAATTCAGTGTAATGGTACCTGCATTTGCGATGAGAGTGAGTGGAAAACCATTTTGAAAAAACCGCTTCACAACACCCGACCGGGATTCAAACCCTGATCTCGCTGTTCATCGGCAGTCTAGTCTAACACGATAGTGATGCCTTAGACCACGCGGACACTGATGCATGTTTTAGAAAATACAAACACATTATTTTGCGTCCAAAATTTATAACATTTTACTATATATTAGTGTTAATAATATCAATCAAAATTAATATGAAATGACATAATAATACGTTAAAGTAGATCTAGTAGCTTTTCTAGCTGTCAGAGAAGGCCCTTTTCATGCAAATTGGTCTATCAGTTGTTTGCTCCTCAATGTGAGCCTAGACCTAGAAATGAAGAGGGTTGACAAAGAGCCCGTATGGGACGAACCTTATATACCCGGACAGACTTCCAGGAATCACCTCTTTCATGTACTCAAAAAGTTCTGATGAGGACATAAACATTAAATAAGAAGTATTGAAAGAGGAGGAGGAGGAAGAAGATAAATCAAATAGACAGATGAACACCATACACGTTTTTAATTTGACAAAACTAAACATTTTTCCTAACTTTTCTTTTTCTGAATTGAAATTTTAAACAGCCTTGATATATCAATAGTGGAGGCCCTGGTGCAACGTTAGTAAAAGAACCACTTGAAATATATTTTTTATAAAAAGAGGACGCACTAATAAAAATTCTTATGTCATAGTATGGCTTAACAATTTGATGAATCACAGCTTTGAGAAGATCTGTATGTATTTATATATATATATCATAGAGCTATACAAAGAAATGTTAAAATAATAAATATACTACCGGTAGTTTTTTTGAATGTGCCTAGATTAAATAAAAATTAGCTTCTATTTTATTTTAATAATGATTTTTTATAAAGTTCAACTTAAATTTACTATTCATTCTCATGATTTCAAAATACTTACTAAATCTCGTTTGTGGTCCAATCCTTGCCGCAAATGATGGAATGTGTGTAGGTATTTTGTGTCATGAATATAGGAGCCCCATCATTTTGGTAGTTGTTATTTATTTTATTGATTTCATTATTTTTTATTTACTTTTTGTCAAAGCCTCCCTGGTCCGTAGTTTTAGAGCTCTACTGTAGATCAGTGTTTCCCAAACTATGTAGCGCATACCCCCGGGTATGCGAATGTGGTATTTCAGGGAGCCCGCAATTTACAAATTGAGTATTAAATAGATTTTTTATAAATCTGATAACATAATGAGTTTTGGTGCGATATAAGATTTAATGTAAGTTATTATTTATCTATACATAGCATGTTAATGCTCACATTAATGTTTTAAATTTAAGAATGACCGTTTAGGCCTATTTACATAGGTGATACTGCAACGGTACACTATAGATACGAAACGGTACACTCTAGATTACAGGGACGGAAACATCTATATACAGGGACGGTACAATCTAGATACAGGGACGGTACACTCTAGATACAGGGACGGTAACCTAGATTACATGGACGGTAACTCTAGATACATGGACGGTACACACTAGATACAGGACGGTACACTCTAATACAGGGACGGTACATTACACTAGATACAGGGACGGTACAATCTAGATACAGGGACGGTACACTCTAGATACAGGGACGGTACACTCTATATACAGGGACGGTACACACTAGATACAGGGACGGTACACTCTAGATACAGGGACGGTACACTCTAGATACATGGACGGTACACTCTAGATACATGGACGGTACACTCTAGATACAGGGACGGTACACTCTATATACAGGGACGGTACACACTAGATACAGGGACGGTACACTCTAGATACAGGGACGGTACACACTAGATACAGGGACGGTACACTCTAGATACATGGACGGTACACTCTAGATACAGGGACGGTACACTCTAGATACATGGACGGTACACTCTAGATACAGGGACGGTACACTCTAGATACATGGACGGTACACTCTAGATACAGGGACGGAACACTCTAGATACAGGGACGGTACACACTAGATACAGGGACGGTACACACTAGATACAGGGACGGTACACACTAGATACATGGACGGTACACTCTAGATACAGGGACGGTACACTCTAGATACAGGGACGGTACACTCTAGATACAGGGACGGTACACACTAGATACAGGGACGGTACACACTAGATACAGGGACGGTACACTCTAGATACAGGGACGGTACACACTAGATACAGGGACGGTACACTCTAGATACAGGGACGGTACACACTAGATACAGGGACGGTACACACTAGATACAGGGACGTTATACTCTAGATACAGGGACGGTACACACTAGATACAGGGACGGTACACTCTAGATACAGGGACGGTACACACTAGATACAGGGACGGTACACACTAGATACAGGGACGGTACACTCTAGATACAGGGACGGTACACACTAGATACAGGGACGGTACACTCTAGATACAGGGACGGTACACACTAGATACAGGGACGGTACACACTAGATACAGGACGGTACACTCTAGATACAGGGACGGTACACACTAGATACAGGGACGGTACACACTAGATACAGGGACGTTATACTCTAGATACAGGGACGGTACACACTAGATACAGGGACGGTACACTCTAGATACAGGGACGGTACACACTAGATACAGGGACGGTACACACTAGATACAGGGATGGTACACACTAGATACAGGGACGTTATACTCTAGATACAGGGACGGTACACACTAGATACAGGGACGGTACACTCTAGATACGGGACGGTACACACTAGATACAGGGACGGTACACACTAGATACAGGGACGGTACACTCTAGATACAGGGACGGTACACACAGATACAGGGATGGTACACTCTAGATACAGGGATGGTACACACTAGATACAGGGACGGTACACACTAGATACATGGACGGTACACTCTAGATACAGGGACGGTACACACTGGATACAGGACGGTACACACTAGATACAGGGACGGTACACTCTAGATACAGGGACGGTACACACTAGATACATGGACGGTACACTCTAGATACAGGGACGGTACACTCTAGATACAGGACGGTACACACTAGATACATGGACGGTACACTCTAGATACAGGGACGGTACACACTAGATACATGGACGGTACACTCTAGATACAGGGACGGTACACTCTAGATACAGGGACGGTACACACTAGATACAGGGACGGTACACTCTAGATACAGGGACGGTACACTCTAGATACAGGGATGGTACACTCTAGATACAGGGACGGTACACACTAGATACAGGGACGGTACACTCTAGATACAGGGACGGTACACTCTAGATACAGGGACGGTACACTCTAGATACAGGGACGTTACACTCTAGATACAGGGACGGTACACACTAGATACAGGGACGGTACACTCTAGATACAGGGACGGTACACTCTAGATACAGGGATGGTACACTCTAGATACAGGGACGGTACACACTAGATACAGGGACGGTACACTTTTGCTCGATGTCTTTCAGTTAGGATCGTGTGCGCTCCTTGCAACAAGTACTAAATAGGATCAAAAATTTCGAGTTTTACAAATTATAAGATAGCTATTTTGGGTGATGAGGACGAAGCAGTTGAAATAAAAACAGAACAAAATCTGCAAAAAAAAAAAAAAAAAGATACCTTAGTCAGAATCTTATACTTTTATTTTGGCCAATTTAAAGACAGTTGAGTGTCGACATTATGCTGAACCGTGGCAATAGACTGTAGGTAGAACGTCTTTCTAGAGCATCTATGATAGTGGTAGACCCTACAGTAAAATATTCTCTCAGAGTATCGTAGTAAGAGCGAGGCTGTACCGTGACCTTATCGAGGTCAAAGCATCATTGTTTATGTAAACAGTTTAAATTCAAAATAATGGAGAGAATAGTGTATTGAATCCTTACTGTGAAGATAGCAGGTATTTCCGTTGTTTTTTTATATGAAGATCTGTGAAGAGTACGTTGTTTAGATCATGTCCCTGAAATGGGTATGTGACTGGATAAAGTTTGGGAAACACTGTTCTAAAGCTAAGTTAGTTTTAATAAGTCGTGGATTGATAAAATCAGTAGGACTAGAAAGTGCACGATAAATACAATTGATTGTGATAGCTAATATTCTCTGCTATAGACAATTAAAAAAAATAGGCTCTCTTCAGAACATACTAATAACTATTTTCTTTAAAACATTTACCAAGCCTTTGGAGTTAGAATGTATGAAATAACTTTAAGGAATAACCAGTTGGTAAGCGATCAAAGGCGGAATTCTCATCTTGTCTGGTTTTCCAGGAATGGGAAGGTGAAGGGTCAAATACCTTACGTGTGTACAGTTTTTCGGACACCCAACTGTCTCCAACTGAGTTCTGAGCCACTCCTCGCTCCGACTTTTGTAGTATGTCTCACAGCAGCTCTAAGCTCCGTGCAAAGTGCACACGAAATTATTTTGAGCTCACATGAGCACGTGATATGGCCACATTCTTAAGTTCTTGTAGGGTGAAACTGAGCAGCGATCAAATACTCGAAAATCCTAAAACATAACTCACTACTTGGACAATCACTGTAGTTTTTTCGGAATTTGTTATAAAAACCTTAAAAGACATGTGGATATTATTTAAATTCCCATCATCCAATTGGTATGCTTTGAAAAAATTGATTTCTAATGAAAGAACTATAATGAGGTTTTAACTGCAGACATATTTTTACTCTGTGTAAAAGTTTTTTCCTAATTGAGATGGATGGGTAGCATAAATGTAGGAAATGATCATCTAGCAACACTCTCGGGGCTTCACTCCCTCTTACGCCCATCCGGGTGGTTTTCATATTTATACTAATGGGGTAAGGATGAGAAAGATAGGATTTAAAAGAAATTTACCTACATTTGTGTTGAGGGATGGTGGGATACCACATACTGCTGGATTTGAACAAGAACTACCCCCTTTCCCCTTACATTAACGGACAACCCAAAACAAACGAGTTGACGCTTTACCCTGAGTGACTAACAGTGTGAGTTATGTCATTATTGAACTCTGGTCTACTGGGTCAGATTCAGGAGTACCTACTACTACACCAACACTACCGGTAAATCGTTAAGTCGAAAGTGCTTCATAGAGTCGGAACATTTCAATTGCCCTATCTATTCAACAAATTGGATTTGTGCGCTGATGTCCATTAACGGCCGGCCATTGAGAATGGTGATATTTATAGAGTGAACCTTTTTATGTTCATCTAAGTGCCTGTCTGGCAAATTTACCTCCTCATGTAAAGAAAGTATTTTCATCGAGAACATTTTTGACCTCAATATTATGATTGATATTGACGTTTTATGTGCCCCATAATTCAGAAAAATGAATCTTAACATTTTCTGCATGTCCCCCTGTCTGTATTTATGTCCGTTTGTCTACACCTGGGGCTACAGCCAAAGTTCACTGTAACCCCCCCTTCATATGATGTGATAGGTTCATATAACAATAAATAGAAGGTAGGTTAGTTACAAGAGAGTTTATTTTATTCTACAAACAACTCGCAGACATACAAGAGCGAGGCACTATAGGAAAGTCGAGTGACTGGCCGATAAGGGCCGAAATAAACAATAAACAAAGGGGCAAGACCCCAAGTCGTTAAGAGACAACAGAACAATTAATACAACGTAGTCATAATTAAATTGACCCTCGCAGAAGGCGACTAACCTAGCAGGAAAGTTAAATATTTTATTTTTGTAAGAACCACTTTGGTAGAGATTATTCTTTAACCTTATTAAAAAATAAAGGGAAAAAAAAAAATAAAATACTACAAGGGCTCAAATTTTCAAAATGGTCCATGGAAAGGAAAAATAACTTAAATTGGGTTATTAAAATAATAATTTAATAAAAAAAAAAAAAATAATAAAAATATAATAAAATTTTAAAAAAAATTTTGAACAAGGCGCATCAAAATAATTAAAACTATTTTGATTTTAAAATTTGAAAAAGGAACCAAAATTTTTAAAACCCTAAATTTTAAATTTTCCAAATAGATTAGAACATTAATTCAAATGGTTTTAATATAAATTTTAAAACTTTGTACCTATTAATTAAAAAATTATAAATATGAAAATTGATCTGGATGGCCTTGTAAAATTTTAATTTAAATTATTTATATTAAACCTACTTTCAAATATAAATTAAAAAAAGGCTAAAACCCAAAAAATAAATTTTTTAAACAGTAAAAAAGAATATAACAAGTATTAATCATTCGTCCAACCCCATAAGATGTAATAAAATAAATATACAAAAGTACCTGGCAAAACAAAAAAAATATTAATTTTAAAATTACATTACCGTAAAAAACCCAGAAAAAACAACATTTTTTTAATATAAATTTAATCACAAAAAATTGGAAAAGTTTTAGTCTTATTTAACGTTAAAAAACCTTGTACAAAAAAATAATTTTTTAAAAACTTTAAAATTAAAAAATAAGTATACTTTTTTTATATAAAGTAATATTATTAAAAACTAATTAAACCATGAAAAAACCAATTATTTGGGAATATTATTATTAATTTAAAAAAGAAATTTTTAAAAAAAAACCCCTTAAATGAGTTTTCTGAATAAACATAAAGAGGTGACAATTATTCCCTAAAAAGTAAGGTGTCCTGTTTTGGGGGGGTGGGGGGGGGGCCGGGTTAATTTTCCTCGTCCCAAGTTTCACCTGTTACCAAAACCTTTTTATTTGACAGGACATCTTTTTTGGGGAATGTGGGAAAACCAGGTCCCCCGTGGTTGAGAATTAAAAAACTAAACTGGTAGGTTATTATTTAATACCCTAAATTTTTTTTACCAATGGGTTTATAAGTGCAATAACCCAAACTTTAGAAATTAATGGGCTTTTTAATTTATTGCGAAGTCAAAACGCCTATCGTTGAAGGGGACTTTTTTTTTGCCCCATCCCCCCCCCCCTCTTTGCCAATTACGAATTTCTGGAAGGTTGTTTGGGTGGACCGTTGGTTTGGGGGCCTTAAAAACCACTAAATCTGGTTAACCCCAAAGGGGCCCCCCGAAAGAAACCTAAGCCCGGGGCGACTAAAAAAAATGAAAAAATTTTGGTTGTAATTAGGTTGGCCCGACCCCCGGGGGCCCGTGCACAAGGAGCGGGGGCGCGGCGCCTTGGGAAATATAAACATCTTTTTTTCAAGGCGCGCGCTCACGGTTGTTTGGTTTTAGGGGGTAGGCCAATTATTATTGAAGGGTTCAAGGGTTTCTGGGGAAACCATTTTGTCATTGTTATTTGATTTTTTTCTATAAAGTTGAAAGGGTTAACCATTCCTTTAAAGGCCCACCTGGCTCTAGGGAAAAGGTGTCCAACTTTGGCTGGGGCCGTTCAATCCCGTTGGAAGATTTAAATCCTGATTCCAAACCCCCTCTTCACCTCTCAAAGAAACCTTGTAAATTTTGGGGGAACCCCAAAGCTGCTCCAACCGGGTTCATTCCTTAACAGTAGGCCTATTTCATTACAAACCTAAATTGGTAATTGACCCTATAACCCGAACGGTTATGTGGGTGCTAAAATAAAAAAAGAATAAAAAAATGATAATAAAATTTAAATTGGGTAATTTAATTTAAAAAAATTTAATAATTGTTTTTTAAGAAAAAAGGAAAGGGTAAAATCTTCAATATTATTTCAAAGAAAAGGGCCTTACAAAAAAAAACACCATTTTTTAAGAGATGAAAAAAAAAAAACAATAAATAAGTTTTAAAAAATCCACCTTCATTTTTATGGGAAAATTCAAACCTTTTGTTTATCAGCTTCGTAAAAGGACCATTCCCCCCGGGGAAAAAAAATCTAAAATTTTAAAACACTTCATCAGTCCTTTTTTAAGCAATTCTAATTTATTAAGGTTTGCCTTTTAAACTTTTTTCCCCTTTTTTAAACAACAAATTCTGTAAGAATTTTGGGGACCCAAGAATGTACAATTTGGTTTGACAATATTCTTTCCTCTCGGGTGGGGGGGGCGGACCCTATTTGGTCAGGGGTAAGGTGTTCCACCCCTTCTTGCTCACCGGTTCATCTTTTTTTCCCGGCCCGATTTAAAATTTTTTCCAAAAAAAACCTTCTCACCCACAAAGAAAAAACTTGTGAATTTGGGAATCCAGGGGAAGGGGTTGGTTTTCCACGTTAAATGTTTGCTTCACACCTCCAATAACCCATACCAACACATTAAGGTAAGTCCCTTACCCCGAAAGGGTAAAAAGACCCCGGTGTAAAAAAATTCAAACTAGGTTCAATTAGCCCATCGCCCCGCACGTTTGTTCCATTTGCCGAACCCTAATAACTTTCCATCGCTTTTTTTTGGTCTAAAACAATTTTTGGTTCTTCTTAAATTGGGGTAATTCCCCTGTTTACCCCCCAATAAACAAATTTTTTGGTTTCATTAACCGAATAACAAGGAAGAATTATAATTGAATAAAGACTGTGTGACCAACATCCAAGTTCTATAAAATTCATACGAACGGCCATTGCCGCCCCGCCCCCAGGTTCGCAAAAAAACCCCCAAATTTCGCAACCGGGGAACCCGGGAGACACAGGACTCTAAAACGTCAGAAGGTCCACGAGACGGTTGGGCCAATAATAATACCCTAATAAAATAATAATATAAAAAATAAAAATAATAATATTTAGTAATGGAGATACACGGGTCTTGGGTTGCATAAGACCTTTTTTTACATAACCGAATTTTACACAACAACTTTCTTTAGAACAATCAACCAAATTTAGCTAAGCAACGTTATTCCGGAACCAGAAAACCCTTACAATGTCTTACACGTACTCCCTTATTGGAAATGTACTACATGGTAGAGCACCGAACATGATGGCAAGACGTTTAGAAATATCCCACATTTTAAAGAATTGGTTTGATTTTTTCAATTTTTGTTTTAAAACCAAAATGTACAAACTTTTCAAAAAGGTTTTTTTTCCCCCTGATTAACTGTTAAAAACTTTGATATTGGCTAAAAAAATTTCAAGTTGAATATTTTTCTCTTGAATTAAACAAAAAGTAAGAAAACTACCCCCTAAGTTTTCAATAAATAAAGCATTTTTTATCGGACATAATTTTGAAATTGTTTTTATGTTGACTTTCTTTTAAAGATTAAAGTAATAATAATAAAAAATTTTAACCCATCCCTCTTACTAACACCGTTCAGCTATCCAAAAATAAATCCTAATAATTGGGTTAATTTGTTAAATTGAAGGTTGGAACCCCGCTTTTGCGGGGATTTTTAAAAATTTAGGAAAAACCACCCCAAGTTCCCCCGACGAAAATTCCAAAAACCCAGATTCCCCCAGCATCGGCTCCACGGCTTTCCCAACTCGGCCAACGGAAGGCGGCATTTAGGGTAACCTAGATCCTTAAAAAAAAAGGGGAAAACTTTTTAAAACTGTCAGTTTGCCTACAATTTGGTTGTTAAAACAATATTCTAAGAAAAGTGGTCAGCGATAAGTAAGGTGCTGAAAGAATTATGCTTCATTTACTATTCCTTCAAAAAA
Organism: Timema cristinae; assembly: GCA_039000515.1. Taxonomy (NCBI): domain Eukaryota; kingdom Metazoa; phylum Arthropoda; class Insecta; order Phasmatodea; family Timematidae; genus Timema; species Timema cristinae. Next base: position 16,872 of record JBCFYV010006344.1, read on the forward strand.
AAAAGTATCTTTTAATACTTTGAAGGGTTATTTACAAATTTATTCCAATTCTGATGATAATCCTGACATAAAAGTTTTACCACTGATTCTTACTGATGATTAGGAATCATAATAAGTCACACACACACACAATTAAAAATACAAGGCATTGATCTGGGTATAACTGCAAGTGAGATATTTCGTTAAACCTAAGAAATTGGTGAATAAAATTGGAAGGAAACCCCCTCTCAACAATAAAGAAAGGATGACTAGTTGAGATTAGTGGGTGGATTTAAAGAAAGAGATACGGTCTCCTTTTGAGATACCCCAGAATAATCCCTCTATTGATAGGGCAGCAGCAATTGATAAACAAACAAGTGAATATTTTAAATTACATTTTTAACACAGCGTTAAAAAATCATTAAGACCTCTAACAAATAAAGAGTGCTTACATGGTCTATGTACTACTTATTAGCTAATATTGTATCATTTTGCTTTTTATTGTCATATTAACCCAATTATGTTGTCAAATTAGCCAAATGATCTGCCTAATTGGCCGAGTAGATCTTCACGTTTGTGTAGTAAAGATAATTATATATAATATTTTAATTTAGAAATTCAGTTTTAAATTTGAATTTGGGCTTGGTGATAGAATATGTTTATCCACGAGATAACTTAACATTATGGTTTAAAAGCATTTGAGACAACCAATTAAGCAAAGAACCATAAAAAAAAGTGCCAAATTACCGGAATATTCCCCATATAATATATTTCACCTTTAAGCTTAGAGTATCAATGTTATCTCAATTTTTGGTAAGGTAGACATAACATTATTTATGCTATTCATAAATCAAAATTCTGTTAGGAACAGTAGGCCCATGAACCCCCTCTTCAGTGGTTGATATACATGGCAGAGTCTGATAAGGGAAGCCTTTGGGAGGTGAGCTGGGAAAACGTACCTCAAGATGGATTACCAGAAGTGGCGCAGAAAGCCTGGATCATCTGCTAAGGACGAGGTGGATCGAGCTACAAGAACTTTGTCCACGTCGCACATAATACGTGGCTAGCGTCCCCAGTTTCTTTGGGTCGTTGAGCAGGCTCTCACTGGAAAATGTTCATCTTAAAACTTTCGGGAAGGCTACCTACAATACAAATTTAGATAGGAAGTAACCATTTTTTTTTTACCAGCAGCACAAGATCCCGTTTTAACTCGACCGTTTGGTATTTCAGCTGTCCTGTGTCCGGATGGTTTTCCACCATAAATGTCAAAAGCTGAAAGGTCATTCTCTAATAATATAATGTAATATTTTACTATAGTAATTACTTGTTTTCTTTTTAACTTGATCGCCAGGAAAAATATCTACTTCAATTTCAGAGAGAAATTTCAAATTCTGTTACGTTAAAATGTCTTAACTTAAAACATAAAGGAAACGGGTCTACTCTTCACAGAACTACCAGTTTAAGAGTTAAAAAATATACTAAAATAAATTTTATTCATTTATAGGTAAGGCCATGAGATTTTTTGCAGTCACTCCTCAATAGCTAATATCAATACTTATGACATAACAATAAGATAAAATGTTATAAATGTTAGACACACAAATAAAGTTTTAATTTTCTATAAGTTCCCTCCTAACAAAAATATTTCTATATCACCGCCGAGATTAGGTTAGACTTCGCATTGACATTTATTGTGGAGTAGGGCAGTTATCAACTTGTTGACATCTGCTAGTGAGATGGGTTTTAGATACTTAACAACTGAGCTGAGTTATACTTGAGAGCCCGTCCCAATATCAGGATAGTGTGTGGTTTAAACCCCGCTTTTTCCTTTTATAAGGAACCCACTTTCGACACCACCATTGATTAAAAGTAACTAAAATTTGGCATTATAAAAATATGTATGGTTTGATTTATTAATTATAAAGTTGTCTTACAATTTAGCCCAGTCTGTAATGTGTCTGTCTAATAGACTAAGAGTCCAGGCTTTGATTCCTGGCATTGCCGAAAAAATGTATCATTGGTGAAATGTGGGTCTCCCCGTTCACAGTGATGAATCTCAGGGTTGTTTGCGATGTAAGTTCTCTTTAAACTATCTTTAAATTACTAACCAAACGAGCTAAGAATGTAATATACTCTCAAATTCCCCACTTCCCCGCCATTGGGTAACATGATTTTACAGTTTTCAAATGATGGGCTTTCTATTAAAATAAGACTTTATATAGGTCCCACTACAACTGTTTATTTTTTTTCTCACATACCTTTCTTTGTTATAAACTGTATTTGGTTTCCTCCTCAGTCTGGAAGAGCCCAATATAATTTGCTTTCTTATCCTATATATTATTTTGTTGTCAATATCCTTTTTCTCAACTAATACAAAGCCTACAGCGAGGAATAAGGTATCAGCGGATAGGATTTTTTTTTTACTAACTTCTGACATGGCATACTCAGTTTACGTTAAAACACATTGTTTGTTTAAGATCTAAGTTAAAACAAAAATCTAACAACATTTTTGTATCAATTACCGATAATAAACTCTCTTTGCTATTTTGTGAATACATTTCGCTGTGTATTTAATTTCAACAACCCTACAAAATACTAAATAATTCTTTTTAATTAATTTTTTGCGTATAACCCGAAGGGGTAGTAAGACGCGCTGCTAATAATACACTTTTTAATTCGAAAGTTTCACAAGGGTTATTATTGGCAGTTATTTGCTGTTGGGGACGGAGGGAAGAGGGTGGGAATGGAAAGACTTAGAAGACCGGTCTTAATACATGGAAATATGATTTTTTTCATCTGGTTTATGGAATAAAAATTGCTTCTTACTGTAAGTTTTCTCGTTTTCTGGTAGTTTGTCCACATATGGCTGTTTTAATTTTTTTCAACATTACAATTCTATGATCTTGAAAGTTTTGAATGGACTTGACGTGATGCGACTGTTAGATATGTATCACAATCTTGCTTAAGGTAGGTTGTCTGTAAGTCTATATTTGATTATAAAAGATTACTTACTATCCATAAATGTGAAGCCACACTTTTTGCTGTTAGACCATGTATATTTTATCCTTCTCTTACTATAAAATTAGAAAACTTTACTGACATGGTCTCGATATGGTGTAGTAGTCAGAGGTCGCCTAACAGTCAATCGTGATCTACCATCAACTGGGGCCATTAGTTTGGTCGATAGCTTGGTCAAGCGATTAAAATAAATTAAAAGAAAGAAACTTAAAGAGAGGGTCTGCAGATTTTTCTCAAATCAACATTATAAAATCGAAATATCAAAGCGGTCTGACTGATGACCATTTTCAATTCTGCCTTCGTTTATGATAAGAGTATTATGAGTTCTTATTCAACAAACTATCCTAAGATTATGCGGCGTCATGCATCAACTTCAAAGTCACCCACCTCGGTGGCGTAGTTGTCTAACACGCTAGTTTAGTGTTGAGCTAGACTGCCGAAGACAGGGATATTACGGGTCAAATCTTGGTCGGGTGAATTGGAATGGTTTTTCCTAAATGGTTTTCCACTCTTCCTCCATGCAAATATGAGTTCACTTCCTCTAAATTAACCTTTCCAATTCCTAATCCAATTAATTATTACTTAAACGTATAATCCGAACGGGTAGTAAGACGCGGTGCTAAATAAATAAATAATTAAAAAAACTTCAAAGTTAAATATTTAATGTGAAATTACCTTTTCAGTTTCACTGTGTGAAAGGACTTTTAAGATTTTATATGCAATATAATTTTACTATTTAAAACACGAAATAATTTTTTTACCAATGAATCACTTAATATAAGCCCATGGTTCCATGATACAGTAAATTACAAAGGATTTTTCTTCTCTGGAGTAGATCCCTAGGTAAAAAAGTCTTGCCTCTCCTGGTGTAGCTTATAAGAGAGTCATAATGTAATCAGTTGGGTTAAACTGAGTGTACTTCTCTTGCCACAATAATTATTGCATGGATGTTTATCATAGTGTGAATGTGCCTTTAGGTCTTATTACTCATTAGGACTCGGGAATATAGATCTTTTTAAATGAATCTATAAAGTTAAGGCAGATTGCGAATGTGGACGAATGTTTTGGCTGAATATTCCAGAATGTTCGCCTACATTCATGTTATGAAACCAATACGAATATTAGACTAAAGTGGGCTTCACACACTCCTCGTAGATGCCTACCCCGAACAGTGGCGAGCCTTTGCTTCCTTTTCTTAACAACGTGATATCAACGATTGTTTTATTTTGACCACAAAAAATGTGTTGGTATATTTATAAAAATTGAAAAAACACTGACATTTTCTCGCGTTCCTTGCATCCCCACCTAAAGAGATCAGTCTATTTGATGATAAATATCCTCTCACTAATATATCTATCATGGATGTCTGTTCTAATGATTCAAAACCACTGAAATAATCCTCAAATATCTTACAATTTGTTGTTGTGGCCTTATTAAAATAACCGATTTTACATGTTTGAGGAATGTCATACTTATATGTTCCTTGTATGTATCAGGACTGCAGCATTTCTCGCGAAACGTCTTAGAAAACGCGTTCGTAATAAATATATATATATATATATAAAAGAATCACATAGCAGAGCTATTATATATATATGTATACACGTATAGGCATGCACATATATTATATATAACGTGTGTGTGTACATGCCCTATATGTGTAATTATACATATATATATATATATATGCATATATATATTTATATATATGCATTATATATGTATATATACATATATACATATATATATGCATATATATACATATAAAAGAATCACATAGCCGAAGCTATTATATATATATATGTATACACGTATAGGGCATGCACATAATATATATATATATATACACGTGTGTGTGTACATGCCCTATATGTGTAATTATACATAATATATATATGCATATATATATTTATATATATGCATATATATATGTATATATACATATATACATATAGACATATATATGCACATATATATATATATAAAGTATAAAATAAGGTTTTTAATGCTATAGGGAGATATAGATTTAGTTCACCTATGTGGGGTGGTTGTTTTATTTTTCGACAACATCTTACTATTAATTTAATTTAGGCCTATATGGATTTTAATTACGCTAGTCGGGTAGGGATTGAAAAGAAAGAATTTAGAGGATATGGACCCGTATTAGCTTGGAGGGCGAAGTAGAAAACCTTTAGTGAAAACACTTCAGTACACTTGTCGGTAATTCAAAACCTGACCTCTCAGTCACAGGAAAATTAGACAAAATGAGATTGACACTTAGACAACATACCCACCGGTGCCATAGAATTATACCTTGAAATAAAAAATAAGTGCTCTATAAATTATGTAGAATTTGTGCACGTCTGCAACGGGTCTCAGCGCTCCGGTAGACGGCCCCGCCAAGTTGAATACCATATTTTGATTTAAATGTAATTTTACCTTGAAAACTTTGAAAGAGGGTCAAAGATACACCACTTAGCAGACAACAAAGTTTTGGATACTTGTGTCTGTGACAGAGATGGCAATGCTATATAGATATAAAATGTACAGTAGGTACATTTTTGTATTTATTAAACATCACTATTTTTTATTGATAATCTAATAGTCGATATATCGATTTTATTTATCGAAATATTTGATAGATCAAACTACTATTTTGAACATGTTAATTAAAATAAATTGAATCATATTTTTTCCTTTTTTCTTAACTGAGTCAACTATTTCATATTTTTACCAAACATTGTTGCTATTTTTAATAGTGAAAAAGAAATGAATAATAATAATACTTAACACCGCGTCTTACTACCCGTTCGGGTTATACGCTTTTAAGTACTAATTACTATAATTGATTAGGAATTGGGAAGGTTGAATTAGAGGAAGTGCACCAGCATTTGCGTGGAGGAAGAGTGGAAAACCATTTAGGAAAAACCACCCCCAGTTCACCCGACCGAGATTCGAACCTCGGTCTCCCCGTCCTCAGCAGTCGGGCTCAACACGACAAGCGCGTTAGCCAACTACGCCACAGAGACGGGTAAAATAAATGAAGTAACGACGTATATAACATTAGCCATCCTGAAACTGCTATTCTAGTTTTTAGGTACCAATTACTGTTCATTCGGGTTATACGCCTAAAGGCTATACCAGTTAATCTAATGTGTTAGGGATGAGAAAGGTTAAATTTACAGGGATTGTACCAGCATTTGTGTGGGAGGAGATTGGAAAAACAATTTAGGAGAAAATCTCCCCTCATCCAAACGGAATTCGATCCCAATCTCCCGTCTTGGGCAGCTTAATCTATTACGAGAGTGACGTCTTAGACCATGTGGCCACTGAGGCAGGTTATGTTCCAGTTCACCCAGTCTAATGCAAATAATACATCGGAAACATCCAATAATCAATATAATTGGATGTATGTATCGTAGCTTTCGACGCATACCTTGCGATATATCAAATGATAAATATATCGATATATAAAGGAAAATTTCCATCCTTACGCTGGGAATCAGTGAACTATAGTTTTTCAACCACTATATTAATAACAACCCATAAGCTCTACCACAAAGTGGCTTAACTATAAAGCTCTGAATCAGTTGACTTTGGCATTGATAAATATATTTCGACCATGTTGGTAATAATCTCCTTGACTTGCCTGACCATGTCTGAGTCATCTCATTGATGTGGATTCATTCGTGTGCTCAGAAACAGAAATAAAGCCGCGATAATTAAATTGGAATTATTGGTGTCAAAAGGAAATCATTTCTGGCTGCCTTCACAGTTGACAGCTTTCAAAATCCCGGGGGGTGAGGGATGGGGCGTATAAAGGGAATGATAAAGAAGCATGTTGTTTACAAGGAATACATTTGACACTTTTTTACTTGTATTAAATCCGCGTGGCCGCAGTCGAGGACATTATGGAACTCCTGGAAATGTAAGATAATTTACAACTGCGGAAAAAATTAATGGAAATGAAAGGGAATTTTATAATCAAACAGGTAACATAGTGTGCTTGGCTTTCCAGGGCGAAAAAAAATATTTCATCTTATTAAAATACAGTTTTCTATTTAAAATATCAATTGCACCAGCTCGCAATAGAGCGATAGACAGGGCGGCCGTTGTCTGTTAGTGAATTTAGTGCCAACTTCTGCAAATAAAGTGTGTCACATGGTTAGCGCAACAATACCTCCAGTAGGGATTATCAGTTTTCCAAACTGGAGTCGCTAATTTTATCCTTCAAGTAGCTCCTCATTTGTCTTCACGAGACTGAGTTGACTGCTTCACATAAAATCTAGAAGCGACAGTGATTGAATCTAGAAGTGACAGTGATTGATCCAAGAAGTGACAGTGATTGAACTAGAAGTGACAGTGATTTAACCTAGAAGTGACAGTGAATGAATCTAGAAGTGACAGTGATTTAACCTAGAAGTGACAGTGATTGAACCTAGAAGTGACATTTATTGAACCTAGAAGTGATAGTGATTGGACCTAGAGTGACAGTGATTGAACCTAGAAGTGACAGTGATTGAATTAGAAGTGACAGTGATTTAATCTAAAAGTGACAGTGATTGAACCTAGAACTCTGGTTTGTGATCAGGAACTTTTACCAATAGACTACCAGAAGCATTCATAATTAAGTCTAAACTATAGAGATTTGGGTTTTCAAAAGGCACAAAAAAAATAGTCAAAGACTAATTTAGTTCATCCCTATTTATTTTGAGTGATTTAAAACAAATCTTTATACGCATTGAGTATATTTTGATATTCGAAATCTTTATCATTTTCATACGGTTTAATCAGCGAAATTTGTGTTTATGATCAGAGAATTTGCTTTTAAAATATTTGGGCACCTGTGGACCAACAATATTACTGTTTTTAAAGTTTTATTAGCAAACATTGTAAAAAAAAAAAACAAGAAGTCGAAATTGATACTAATGAATATTTAAACAAGACCTCAATGCAACAATATTACTAAACGAGCCCACATTATCAGAAATGAGCAGATGAAAAATCATCTCCAATGCACTATTCGAGAATCGAACCAAAGCATTACTTCGTCCTCGGAAATCAATTATGTGAGCCTGATGACTTTGACTCTGTGATTACCATTTTGGGCAAAAATCAAAAAAGGGTTTGGGTTGACTATCTAAATTGCAGCAGAATTTTCCTCTAAATAATATTAAGAATAAACAGTTGCAATGAAGCTTTAAACCGGAGAAAGGCTAATAAAACACTCGTCTTTATTCACCATTGCTCCAGAGTCAATTTCAGGTGGCTAAAAACCTAGAGTCAAATTCAGGGGCTAAACACAAGAGTCAATTCAATGGACTAAGCACCCAGAGTCAAAATTCAGGGAGCTAAACACCCAGAGTCAATTTCAGAGGGCTTAAAACCCAAAATCAATTTTAGGGGGCTAAACACCCAGATCAATTTAAGGGGCTAAGCACCCAGAGTCAAATCTAGGGGGCCTAAAACATCCAGAGTAAAATTAGGGGGCTAAACACCAGAGTCAAATTCAGGGAGTTAAACACCCAGAGTAAATATTCAAGAGGCCTAAACACTAGAGTTAATTTCAGAGGGCTAAACACCCATAGTCAATTTAAGGGGGCTAAACACCCAGAGTCAATTTAAAGGGGGCTAAGCACCCAGAGTCAAATCTAGGGGCATAAACATCCAGAGTAAAATTCAGGGGGCTAAACACCCAGAGTCAAATTCAGGGAGCTAAACACCCAGAGTAAATTTCAGAGGGCTAAACACCCAGAGTCAAATTTCAGGGGGCTAAACAACCAGAGTCAATTTTAGGGGGCTAAACACCCAGAGTAAATTTCAGGGTGTTCACACCTAGAGTCAAATTCAGGGGCTTAACACCCAGAGTCAATTTAAGGGTGATAAACACCTATAGTCAATTTCAGGGGGCTAAACACCTAGAGTCAATTTCAGGGTTATAAACCTCTAGAGTCAATTTCAGGTGGCCAAGCACCCAGAGTCAATCTCAGGGTAAACATCTAGAGTCAATTTCAGGTGGCTAAGCACCCAGACTCAATCTCAGGGTTATAAACATCTAGAGTCAATTTCAGGTGGCTAAGCACCCAGAGTCAATCTCAGGGTTATAAACATCTAGAGTCAATTTCAAGGGGCTAAATACCTAGAGTAAATTTCAGGAGGCTAAGCAACCGGAGTCAATTTCAGGGGGCTAACCACCATAAATTAAATTGTATAAGGGGGAATAACCATTTAACAAATCCTTTTATTAACACCTCTGTTAACCCTAAAGTTTCTTTTAAAAATGTGTTACCGGCACCGGTGACCACGTGGGACAAAGATATCAGTCTTATAATATCTAGTTTTCTGTGATGGGGCTGCCGGGTTTTTTTATCTCATCTGGATGTATGTAGATGTTTCTCCTCAGTTGCTAACCATTACTTTTATATTATTTTCACTTCGTCTTACTAGTTGTTTGGGCTGTACGCGTATGCACTAATTACGCTAGTGTTTCTAGGAATGTGGAAGGTAGAATTGAGAGGAAATGTACCCATCCAAAGCACCCGATTTGGTATCGAATCTAGATTTCCCGTTAACGGCAGTCCAGTTTATTGAGAGAGTAATGGCTTAGACCAGGGGTATCCAAACTTTTTGCTATGCGGGTCACATAATATATTTTACCCATTTTTGTGAGCTAAAGTAGCTTTCATCTGTTCTTCAAAGTATCAATATTTTTGCCCTGATTGCCTCGACACGCGCAAATAAATTATAAATCAAATTTGTTTCAACATGCAAATTTAGATACAAGTCACATGGCCGGTCCATCTGTAAAAAAAAATTCACTTTCCAAGACCAGTCAGTGTTTGATAAAAGTGAGTGACGTTGATTCTTCTATGTGAGAAATGAATCAATTTATATTTAATAAATTATATTTATAATAATCAGTCAATATAATTACTTTTTTAAATTAGTTAACATCTTTCGAGACTTTCTTTTTACACCCCTCTGCCGGGAGACCTGGAACTATCTAAAAATCGCCACAGTCAAGCCGTTCTGTGTGTCGGTCTAAGGAATGGCACCTGCAACTAAAAATGAGGGTTCCAATTCCAACAGCACTCTGGCTTGGTGTTATACGGAAAGCAAGCGTGTGGACAGAAATTGTACATGTCAAATACACTTTGTGGTTAATAAATAACGAAGAGAAAAAATTAATTTTGTTTTGACAAAATCTTGGAACGGGCCAGATATAAATATTGTGGTGGGCAGGATGTGGCCCGCGGGCGATAGTTTGGTGACCCCTGGCTTAGATGGTTTTGACCATTGAAGCGTGTCCTAACTTCGTACCCACAAATACAGGTTTCTTTTTTTTTTTTTTGTAAATAAGTTCTAATTATGAATTCCTACCCAATTTATGTAAATTCACGGGTAACGAGACGTGTTGCATGAAAAAAAATGAATGAAATATTATGATGTCAAAGTGGACATATGCCACTCTTATCCCGAAACCAAACCTTCGTTTATTATAAGCTATCGTGTGTACTCATAATGAGTCAGATGTGTTTACGCGTCCGTCTCTTGTAACGTGTCATTATAATCTAAGCTGTTTGTATGTGTATGTGTGTGGACGAAATAGATCACACATCCGTGCTTTGATGTAATATTGTTAGAGTCCTGTGATTGCATTTAATCATGGTGAATATACGTGTGTGACGTATTTAAACTCCATCAACGGTAGGAGTGTAGGTAACTGACAGCTAGCGAGATTTACCAGAGTACTCTCATGTAGGCTTTTCGCCAAACCATGTTATCTGCAAGACCACTATGTTGAGTTGTTTTCACTTTTTTATCGTCAAAAATTTACCAAAAAACTATTTGTTTTTAACAATTTCTTTGAAATATTTTCACAAACTGTTAGATTCAGCTACCACCAATGCTATGGCTAACAGACTTTATATATGTTCGCCGTGTGTACAGAGTAGTCAAACGATGGGCTGATAAAATTTATTGTGGCAGGATTTGCTTAGCGTCAAACACGCTCTCTTTGAAAACCAATGCGGGGTATTTTATAAATTCCTCTTTCATCTTGTACTATTAGGGTACTTAGAGCACATTTAAAATATATCAAATCTGATATTAAGGACTCGGTACACTTAAATAAACTAAATCGTGTCAGTTAGTGTATAAATTATGTTTATGTTTTTTTTTGTACTAGGTAATTTAAATATCAAGACAATGAAAACGTCACTGGTGGTCACATGGTCTAGGGCTTGTTACAGACTGGGCTTACAAAGATAAGAAGGTCGAGGCTCGAATCTCTCCAGGTATACTGGGATAGTTTTCAACAGTGATTTCTAACGCTGATTTTCTCTTCCAATATCAACGATATTGCGGGTGCATTTCCTCTTAAATACTCTTCCAAGCCCTATCCGTTATATCCAGGTTTCCTAACCGTTTTCAACTGATGCCCTTCTTGGTAGATCAAAAAACTCGCACGCCCACCACTAATTTATAGGATGGCTATAAATAATATTTTAATTTTTTTGTCTTTCTTTATTTTTACCAGAAAAACTATCCGGTGTTGCCCGGGGAAATCACGCAATGCAATGCTTTTCTTTGCTTCAAATAAAAAAAAAATCTATTAATTCTTATTTCTTCTGACCCTGTTATTAATACATTTTTAAAATCTAATGAAATGTTTAAAATCCAGCTGCCAGGAGCAAATTGTTTTACATGGGGGCTACTAATTATTAAATGTCAGCCTTCTGGCTGTGATAGATATCACACATTGCTCATGACAGACAGACAGACACACTCATCATTATCATCGTCTCTTAAGTGATCGTCGTGTCCTCTACACTAGATGAGTAAATTTTATTTCTCCTCGTATTTATTTGATGACGCATGGGAGAAGGGTAGTGGCACCAACCCCTTTAATTTTATCTTTTTCTGGTATCAGGGTACAGGGGCGTCGAATATCCCCACCTCCCCAGCGTGACACCCCTGTTAAGGGTCATCTGACGGAAACCATAAGCAATGATATACAATTACAGTTCTCACTACATTTAAACACAAAATAGAGTTTTTTAATTTTGTGGTATTTAACGTTTCACTTTCAGAACCAACTCATTATAACAGCTATTAAATACAAAATAATTTATTCTAGAACAGACACGGCACCCAGTTCCCCAAATTAAATTTATAGCTATGGAAGTTGGAGAAAATATTATCAAAGCTATATTTTTTTGCAATGGCTTAGATCGAACCTGCGTTCCATATTTCAGCAAAAATATGCTCTGTCAACTGAGTTAAGAGATCCACCCTGTTCTTTTAACAAATACCACATTTACTATTTAAGTGAGTACTCGGCTCAAGGCTTAACACATTAACGTTAACATTAACTAATTAAAATAAATTCGTGAAAGAGTTTACATTAATTTAAAAGTATTAGTTATTGTTCACAAATCTAACAACTAGCCAAATTCCAGACCTGAAGCTATTCCGTATTAGACTCAAAATCACCTGAAAACCATTCCAACCTGTGCTGGAACCCTAATTACAATCCTTGAAACGGTACTCAAAACTATCGTCAATACATCTCAGTGGACAAATTGTATAAGGCGCCGCTATTGAACTCGATTGGCTTTTCGATGACGGGGAGATCGGGTTTCGAACCCCGGTTGACTGTACAAAGAGATATTTCCATAATGGCTTTCCATTTTCCCTCTACGCAAGTGTAAGTACCCTTTCTCAAATTAAACCTTTCTCAACTAGAGAAAATTAGCAAAAAAAGTTCTCACTGGCAAAAAATATATTAAAATTATACTATTATCTTATTTACCACATTGGTGGGCACGTGAACAAAGACGTCCCACCTCCATTTAGGGAATTGGGCTAGGGCAGGGCGTGAATCAAAAACATAAGTCAAGAGATTGCTGAAAATAGAACAAGGATCCATAGTTAAATGTTGGTTTTTTTGGTTTGAAACCACTTGGAAGATTCAGGTGGAGGTGGTGAATATAATTAACATATCTTTGGGTGAGAGATGAATTATACGCAACCAAAATTGATACACTGTTGAATAAATAATATTTTCAAAATATGTCAACGACACGTGGTGTTCCCAAGTGGTCACCCATCCAAGTACTGACCACGCCCGATCTGTTTAACTTCGGTGATCGGACGAGAACCGTGTTTTCAGCATGGTATGGCCGTTGACATAAGTTAAGGTTATTCTAGCTATATTTATAAGCATAAAAAAAAATAAGGTTCTTATTCATTTTAAAAAAATATCCTATATATTGGTTTTTATCAGTTCAGGCATTAATATAAGTTTACACGTCAAAACTTGTTTAGATAAGATGAGTTTGTAGTATACCCGAATCTATAATCTACCTACGTTGATGCATTAGAAGCTGGTTATTATGGTGGGATCTGGCTTAGTTTGTCCAAATATAAATGAAAACGTTGGTTTTTATTTTTACTTTCTCTTGACCCCTTTTAGAGATAAGTTTTGTACCGTAAAAAAAAACTAATTCAAGATTTTTATGGCAGTCAAAGTTTCGTGACGCCGTAAAGCTGAAAAGTGAGTTTTCCGATGCTTTTTTTTCTGAATGTATTTTGGCCTAGAGCTGAAACTATCTTACAAATTGGGTAAAACCTGCTTTCATAAAGTTCCTCAAAGATTTTTGGAATTATAAATCCAACCCTAGAATTAAAATTGGTTTATGTATAGTTCTTGAGGATTAAAAGAGAAAATAGATGGTACAGTGTACCGCATAGGCTTTCTCTCTCCTTAATATTAAAATAGAAATATTTTCTAAAAACTCTTAGATTTGTGAAGATAAATAATAGGTATATATATTGTTGTAAAAACATACACCAAAGGTCATAAATGAATAATATATACCGTTACAGAAACTTTGAGAAAAGATGAACATCTCCGTCCACCAAAGAGCATAACAATAAATGTCTGCTTTAAAAGAGCGCAATAAAAATAAATATTTGCTTATAGCTCGGAAACAAATGGTTTAGTAAATCATTCAAAATAAAAGATTTTGTATTTTAAAATTACTAAAACTTTACAATATAATAAATTCTATCGTATCTCAAATAGTTGGGGCTATAAAATAAAAATTGCAAATTTATGCTAAAGTACCCTCAAAGTAATTTTTATGGGAAAACAAGAATTGCAATTTAGTTTGTAATTTTAAACAATGCCTGGATACAAATTTTTAAACTAAAATCTGTTATATCGGTGTTTGAGAAAAACGTTTTTTTTTTCTCTTTTTGCCCTTCAGTTAGCTATTATTAATTTTAGGTTTCAGGGGGTCATAAAACTTCGATATCTATCAACATTTTAGGTTGATTTTTTAACCACAATACTTCTAACCTTCGAGGGCTTAAGAGAAAATAAAAATTTAATTTTCTCGAAATTGGGTTCTACCGATTTTGATTCAAATATCGTATACAACATTATTTAAATTACATAACAAATTGTGCATCTCATTTTCTCAGTAAAGATACTTAAACATTATTTACAAAGTATGTATCACAAGTTTACCATAAATGCACAATCCTTTGAAAAACCAAATAGCTTATAATTACAAAGTTGTTATTATTATTATTATTTGGTATTTTGTCTTGAGACAAGTCCATTCATTTTGTCAGTAAACTTAGACCGCCAACGTACCTTGTCTTATTCCTCCTTCTTGAGCTCCCAGATATTTCTTCTTTCCATCAAGTAAGCCAACATTCAAAGTGGGCCGGGGCAAAAACATGATAATCCTTATTGATTTAGATGAGATTATTCCAATATTTAAACGTAATTAAATTCCTGAAATTTATCTATTAAAATAAATAAAATATTCACTGATATTAGTCATCCTCAATGTCTTGATCGACTTATAAAATTCACTTGTAGTTCAATTGGTATGCAACAAGAAATCACTGCTAACATATATTGTCGTCAAATATGATTATCAAGTTTTTGCTCCCACCCATAATTTGAATCCTCCTCCTTCCTATGCTTCACTTTCCCTCAACTATCCTTTTTTGAGGTCATGCCGAAGACAGTCTCTTCTTAAGAAGTGTCCAATCCATTTTGCTTTGCACCGAAGAATCACATGCAAAATGGTTCCCTTCTCACCCACTTTTCTTAGAACTACATTTATCACCGTATTTCCCCCTGATCTTATCAAGTCTTCTCAAGCAGCACATTTCAAAACCATCCAATTATTTATTTTCATTTTCCTAGAGTTCAAGTTTCTGCTCCATACAGTGCGCTGCTCCAAATGTAGCAGTTAATCATTTTTTTTTTTCAGTTCCAAACTCAACTTGCTGGTCACAGTAAACCTTTTTGAACAAGGCTTAATGGCTATATCGATATTCACCAATTTAATTGGTGCAGTAGGCATCCTTTGTCAGCAAATTTCCCAGGTACAATGAACTGATCATGTTTTCCAACTCCTGGTTTCCAATTTTGATTTCAAGTGACTTTTTCCATTTTTGAAAGCATCACTGGTGACCATTGGGGGAGTGAATTGTAAACCCATTCTGAATGGTATCCATTCAGACTGTTGTGCGACATCTAGTGACCTTCCGAGACCAAGGGCACTCCTCGAAGGGAGGGGAGGATCTAGTGACAAGCACACAACACTACGCCACCCTTACCCCCTTTTCCCCTCAAGCCCCCAACCCGCGTGGCCCGCTAGAGGGTCACGATCCCCCCCGAAAAAACCCAGGCACCAGTCCGCTAGTTCTAAAAAATCTAAAATTTAAGAGATCCCCGCCAGGGACAAAGGGCTCGATCAAGCCAAAACCTTTAAATAAAAAAGAGAAAAACAAAAAAACCATTAACTGTAAAAATGTGTAAAATAAAAATATAGCTTATCAGAGTAATTATAAGAGGGTTAAGATATATATTTAGCATAAATTTAGAGAATAAACTGAGGAGGAAGGGTTGGGCCCAACCTCCTCCAGCTGAAGAATATTGCCAATGTAAGGAGATAACGAAAAAATAGAAATAAACTTCACCATTTCATCCCAACCCCTCGGCGCTTTGGGAAGCCATCTATCTAATGGTTGGTTTAAATTTTTTGCAATGAACCCCCTCCTACCTTCCCTGCTATCAGAACTATTCGGGCTGCCAACTCCTCAAATTCCCACCCTCTCCTCATGACCCCCCCTCCAAAACCTTCACAGAAACCGCTGTAGCAAAGGAGGGCGAACACCGCAAAGCTAGGGAAACATTACAACATTTTAAAGCCCTTCCACATCTGTCCCATTCCAATATCCATCCGCTTCACCCCCCCAACGTTCCCCCGCAACTCCTCTTCACGCACCCGCCTTTCAGTTACGACCCCTCTCTCCTCCACCAGCCACATATCATCTTTCCGACTACCACTCTCTGACTCTCTCGGACCCAAAAGGACGCATATCAAATGCCTCTCAAATAAAAAACTGAAAGCGGTGACTCCTCAACCTGGGCCTGGACGACGCACCTCCCAATTACCCGAAACAAGAAGCGAGCTTAGAAATCAAGACATTTCTCAAACAATCACCTACAAATTAAAAGCCTGATTTGTATCCTTCTCAAAAATACCACAAAATCCTGAATTATATCCATTCAGACAGTTTTCAAATAAAAGATTTAACAAAAAACCTTATTTTATTCACTGTAATTTTTTGCATTCTAACACAAAATCCTAAAATTGTATCCATTCCTCATAATTTTTTAAAACCACAAACTCTTGAATTTATCCCAAATTTAATATAACCTATTTTAATCTTTGCTTCGATTGGGTGATAGTTTTGCGTGTGTAAAAGTTGTGTAAATTGGTGCTGTAAAGTAGCTAATGCTGTCAATTTTGTCATAAACTAAAATATCGTAGTTAAATAAAAGGTCACCAAAAAATGATACTAGAGCATTATATAAATTATTATATATATATTATTGTGTACAAAACAAGCATCTTGTACACAGGTGTTTTATGTAATGTTTATTAAAAATAAGTCTAATAATTTTAAAATCCATGTTTAGATTTTAAGTAATAAGATGACAAGTAAAAAAAATATATATTTTTTTATTGAAATAGAGATAGTGCCTCCTCCCAGGGAAGCACAGAAATGAGTTAAGGGAAAATCTCTGCTGCTGCCATCTATTAGACAAGTGGCAAACCCCAATTAAAGGATACAAATCAGAATAGGGTACAATTCAGGATTTTGTGGATATTATGAGAATGGATACAAATAGACTTTTTACTTGTGGTTTCTTGTTTAAGAAAAGTCAGAATGGATACAATTCATCCTCACTTTTTTCATTGTTCTTTTTATGGGTTTTCAGTCAGCCTTCTGTCTATCCAGTTCATGCCAATCATCTTGATTATTAACCATCAGTTGTTTTAATTTCACTATTTCCAACGCCTTTTGTCAGGCTAGAAACCAATTTAGACCTCTTCCTTGACTTCCAGCACACTCCCTTAAATTATTCTCAGCATCTTAATGGGATCTTTTGGTTCCTTTTAATTTCTGAATTCAAATTTTGTCTTCTTTCATGACAATTTATATCTATGTTTCAGTCTCCTGTTTAGTATTCTTTTCCACAATCTTCCCCACATTTAAGATAAGACTTAGGTCCTGTGGTCACAAACATTTCTTGGCTTTGGCTACGTCTAAAAGGTTCTAAAGGGCCCTTCTCTTGGTTCATTGATCCATTTATAAGTTTTTTTTAGAGCTATTAATCGTTATTTCCTACTATTCCCTTCCCCTTAAAAAAATATTGTACATAAACCTGTAAAACCCAAAACTTCAAATCATCTATCATTCAATATAAAAACAAAATATTTTTATTTAAAAAAAAATATAGTCTGCCATCACTGTATAGCCCCCTCCCTCTTTTTATCCTCCCTCCTATTTTCATCTCATCCTCTTTCCCTCCCCCTACCCCTCCCGACCCCTTCACCAACCTCAATTTCCCCTTTAAAAAATTTTTTTTGCCAACGACTAAAATAATAAAGACATTTTTATGAGGAATAAATTAAAAGTTTCAAAATATAATATATCCTTGTTTATCGTTTATAATGTAGCTTTATATTGGGTGAAAGAATTTTTTAAAAAAGGTTCAGTAGTTTGGAGTTTTATCCATTACAAAAAAAAAACAAAAAATCAAATCTTTCTCTTTTTAATATTAGTATGGATTTTTATTCAGAAGGTTTTCTGTTATTTATCATCCCCCCGAAATATCCTTCTTTGTATGTCCTTTATTGCTATCTCCAATTCACCTTTAAAATTCTGGTTTTTTTTTTCTGGTTCACTCTCTAGGTTTTCTAGGTCAATTTGCCTTGAAAGATTTTATATATCTTTCCCCAAAATTTAAGAACCTCTTTTTATACTCACCCTCTGACCTTTGGGGTTTTCTATTTTTATTTTTTTCGCACAAGATGTTTTTTTTTCCCAAAACATTTCCCTTGCTTTTAGTACATGAGGTTTTTCCTTTCCTTTTATTTCCATTCGATAAAAATTTATCGCATGTTTTCTCTATAAATCTTTTCCTCGCTTTGTGTTCCCTTTTCCCCTTAATTCATTGTTTAGCATTGTAATTCTCTTTTTGACATTTTCCATTTTTTCATTTTTTTTTTTTTTCCATTACTGAAAATTTTAAAAACCGTTACCCAGAGCTTTTCACCAGTCCTCTTCACGTTTTCCAAAATTTTCATTTAGTTTTTAAAAAAATATTTTTTTAAAATTTATTCAATTTCCCTTCCAACTTTCTCTTTTATGTCCCTTAAAATTTTTTTAAGACTAATGGAATGCCACTTCCCCCGTGATTGGATCCCGCTTAAACAAAGGGTCCTCCTTTTTATCCACAATCATCCCCTTTTTTCCATAGCTAAGAGCTATAACCTAAGGGGTAGTAAGACTGGTGAAAATAATAAAAAAATAATAAAAAAAATTAATAAAATAAAATAATAATAAAAAAATGTAAGACTATAAAAAATAAAAAATAAATATTTCAAATATTTTTTTATAAAATGAATTTTTTCTGACACTAAGAAATATTAAAAAAAAAATAGATATCTGGGTTTTTGGGGAAAGTTGATTTTTATTCCTTTGAAGGACGAACAGTTCCTCTTTCCAATAATTTTTAAGACCGACGTTATTTGAAAGGTTTGGCAAAAACATGAAACCCTTTTTTGATGACAAAATATTTAGCAGGATTTCTGGTTTCATAACACTTGAACTACATTTGTATTTTTAGTAATCAAACCTTGAGAAAAACAACAAACCCTTAAAATTTACTTTTTTTATATCTAGTTTTCAAAATTTTATGTTTTTAATAGTGAAATATCCCATATAAATCAATGGGGGTAAAGTTTTTGCTCCAACCCCTCATTTTTTTCTTTGATTAAATTTGGCGTGTTTTTTACATTATTTTTCTGCAACAATATTATTATTTTTGATTTACATATATACGAGTTTAAAAAAATATCTCAATTTTTTTTTAAGGGGAGTGAGAAAGTACTTAACATTTTTTTCTGAAGGGGTGAGATAAATCGGGTATCTAGGCCCAGGGAAATTTTAGTCAATTAATATTTAGGGCATATTTTTTATCCACCCCAATTAACAAAACTCTTGTATTTTCATTGATTCCTTCACCTTTTTATTTGGAATTCTTCTAAATGACGTGGGTATTTGAAAAACTTTTTTTGAAAAACATCTTTAGTACTATTATTATGGCCCAAGGGGTCAACGCACTCACTATCGTTGGGCCGGGGAACCAATTTTTCAAATTGGTGCCAGGATCTAAATCTAAAAAAGGGTTCTATAAACTTTAACTTTAAAGTTTTCATGAAAATATTTTAGTTAAACAACCGGTTTTCCTAGGAATGCCTGGTTTTTGTCTGTATTTACCAATTTCCCTTTCGGTGAACACAGGGTCTAAGGCATTGGTTTCCAACCTTTTTAAGCAAACGCCCCACTTCGAGAATTGAATACGGCAAACTCTCCAATACCCCTCCCACCCCCAAGGAAAAAGTAATAGGCATGCTAAATCAGCGAAATAACTTTTCATGGCATCATTCTGCATACAAATTTTAAAAATATCAAACAAATAATTATTAGAATAAAATAAGTAAATTGTTAAAGTTGGATTAAATGCTATGTTCCAATGAACAATCAACCTCATTTGAAAAAAAAGACACAAAAAAGTTTCATATTTTTTAGTGACAAAATTATATTTCATAAAATCAAACATTAAACATACTTTTGTTATTAATTTCACAAAAAAAAAAAAAATAAACGACTGCAAAATTTTGAGCATATTAAAAATAAAAATTTTAAAAAACTTTTGTTAAAAATTTATTTGGTTGTTGTTTTAGGATATACAATTATTGCTGAGTTTGACATAAAATCTTAAAAAAGCCCCTTTACAAACCCCTTAAATTTACTGCCCCCCGAAATCCAAAATGCCCCTACATCCCGGTTGAAAATACGGGCTAAGGCATTAATATTATTTAAACATTTGTGAGTCGTGTAGACCTTCGGGCTAATGGCCTGCCCTTCTTCTTTTCCAGTTCGTCATTAAAAAAACCCTATGAATACCTGTTTTTTTTTCATTCTCCAACTTACAGGAGAGAAAGTATTGTAGGGTTAAAAAAATCAACTAGAAATTTTGATGAATTTCGACGTTTTAGACCCGCCAATCCGAAAAAGGTTTTTTTTAAACGTCTTTCCGTCTACCCTCTTCTCTCTATAAAACCCTTGATTAGAGCCCAACATATTTAAAACCCATCTGGCTAAAACTTTTTATCTAGGGTTTTTATAGGGTTTTCCCGAGGTTTTTTGGAATTGATATTAAACCTAAAATTTAAGGGGGGTTTTTATTGAAGGGCAAAAAAAAAAAAAAAACAATTTTTTTTCAAAATCACTTAACTATTTTGATAAAAATTTTAAATTTTTGAAATGATTAAATTTTAAACAAAATAGCTACCGAATTTTAAAAATGACTTTAAAAGGGGGTTTTGGTTTTAAGCATAAAATTTCCCCCTTTTTTTTTATCACATCTCCGAAAATATTTGAGATATAAATTACTTTTCATTCAAATACATTGGTTTTTTTATAATCAAATATCTTATTTGTAACATAAATTTTATAAAACCAATAATTTTTTAAGCTATCCCCCAATATAAAATTTTTTTAACTTCCCCGAAAAACCCCAAAAGGGGGGAAAAATATTAAACCAAACCCTAAAAAAAATCTTACCTGAGATGTTGATGGGGGTCAACGTTTTATTACCCTTTTTTCCATAAAAAGTTTTTTTTTTTTGCCATTTCCTTCTCTCTTTTATTCTCTCTAAAACCCCAAAACGAAAAGTGGTTTTTAAAAAAGGGAAAAAAAGAAAAAATAAAATTTCCAATTTTTTTTCAAAAAACGGGTTTAAAAAAAAATTTTAATTAAAATTCGTTAAACTAGACCCTCGAAAATTTTTTAAAAATTTTTAACAAAAAAGGCTATTTTTTTAAAAATTTTTATATAAAAATTTTTTTGGGGAAAATTTAAAAGAAAAACAAAAAATTTTTCCTCAAAATTTTTTAATTTTTTAAAAATTTTTTTGAAGAGTTAAAATTAAATCCCGTATTCCCCAAAAATAATTTTTTTTTTTAAAAAAAATTTTTTGGAGAAATTAAATTTTTCCTTTTAAACCCCAAAAAATATAAAATTTTAAAACCAGGAATCAAAAAATTTTTAAACATAAGAAAAACGCAATCTTTGCTCAAGTTTGCTTGTGGGACATTTTTCGTTTCCATAAATAACTAGTTTTGTTTTTAAAAACTCCATTTTTTAAACAATTTTGGGGTGAGAAAGTCCGTGGGGGTTTTGGGACTATTTATTAAAAGTACCCAAAAGGGCCCTTCTTTAAAATTTTTTTAAAGGGGCCCTTTTGTTTAACTAAACAAAACCATGACTGGAGGAAATAAAGAATCATACAAGTCAATTTTTATCCCCCGGCCCCCCATTTTTAAAAGTTAATTTGTTCATCAAATTTACATTAAAACACCCTTTATATACAAAAAACATACCCCCAAACACGCCATTCCCCCTTTTTGGGGGAGGGAAAAAAACATGAATAAGCTAAAAAAAAAACTGGGACCACTTAATCCCAAACTTCACTAAAAATTTTCCACACTTCCCCTTTTTTCCTTGCATACTTCCTTCCTTTAACAACATACAACCCCCGAGTCATATTTCTCTTTCAATTTTTTTAAAAAAAACCCTTTAAATTTTTTTTCTTTTTCATAAAATTTTTTCTAAAAAAATTTTTGCCACGTTTTTCATGGCCAAATCCTTTCCCTTTTGATTCATACACTTTGCCTTTTCCCATAGTTGGTTTTTTTAACTCGATCCATACTCATCCTCTCAAAAGGGGCCCCAAACCACCGTAAGACACTTTTTTCATATTAAACCCATTTTGGGTTCTCTTTCAAAACCCTACTCCTTTAGCACCCATTCAAATTTCTGACTCTGTCCATTTGGTTTTTTCCCCAAATTTCATTTCCCAAAATTTTTTCAATTTTCCCAACCCGCATTCAATTGCTTTTTGTTTTTATCCGACAATTTCACAAACAATCCCCTTTAAAACCAAAAGTTTGGGTTAACACACTTTTTAAAATACAACCATCTTTGCCTATTTTGCATGGCGGCTTTGTCACCCTTTAGACACAAAAAGGGGGCAGGCCGGGTTTAATAATTTTAAATTAAAAATTTTTAAATAATAAAATTTAAAAAAAAGACACAAAAATTTTGGAATATGTTTTTGCTTAAAAATTCAATTTTGGGGTTAAAAAACCAAAAATTTAAAATCACAAACAACATGGGCAAAAAAAAAATAAATAAACTTCCCCCCCCAAAAGGGCGGGGGATGGGGTTGTAGAAACTCTTTCACGTTAATTCATACAAATAAAGGTTTTGTAATTTTTTTCACTTTGTTCCATAAAAAATTTTGGACATGGCCTACCTTAAAAGAAATTCTATTTTCTTTTTTTTATCAAAGTTAATCTTTTCCAAAATTCGTTTTTCTTAAGCCTTTAATTGAAAAATATTCATAAAAAAAAGGCCTGTTACAAAAAGTATTAAAAAAATAAAAAACCCCCAAAAAAACAAAATTAAAAATAAAAAAAACCCAAAATAATATTATTAAAAAACAAAAACAAAACCCCACACCAAAAAACCCCCAAGATGCAGGGGGCCCCCGCCCGGATGACTGACATTTAAAATTAAATTTCCCCGGTTAAAGCTATAACCCCATTTTCACAAGCTTTCCCCAAAACCTTAGGGCGCGTTTAGGGGAAATGCGCCCTTTTTAAAAAAAAAAAGCAATGCCCACTAGCTATAAAAAGGGGGAGGACCAAAGGTTAAAAGGGGGGAAGGGTTTTTGGTTTTTTACTTAAACCAAAAACATATTTTTTCTTGAAACTATTATGGTAAGATAAAATTGTCTGAGAGTGCGAATAATAACTTTAAAAGGAACTGGGAATTTGTGGGTTGGGGGCGCGCGCCTCCGCGCCTTAGGGACGAGCCGCCCCTCTATTTTGATACTACCTTATTCTTTGCAAAAGTCCCAGATACATACAAACAGTCTCCAAGATGCATTCACCCTTCTGTCAATTTCACCATTTTCCTTCCATTTTTACAGAAATTCTTCCAGAATATACAAAATCATTCACTTGTTCAACAATTTTTCATTTAACTTAGTTGAAAATCATTTCGTGATCTTTCCTTATCAAACACCAATGCTTAATTTTGGAGACATCTATACGAAGACCATTTATTCGTCACCCACATTCAAACAATTTAATGCATTCTTCAAATCACCATCCTTCTCAGCTATTAATACGGCATCATCTCTATAACAGCACTCTCACATTCACATTACCAATTGTACACCATCAAGTCCTCACAAAAATCCCTCACACACTTATCCATGAAAACATTTAACAACCATGGAGTCATAACATAACCTTGTCTAACACACTGTGTTTACAATGCAAATACTGGTTCATGCAACCTCTACTGGGATGAAACCACATTGCACAGCCTAAAAACTTGCCAGCATTTCTCTCAAAGCACTCTCTCAATTAAACTATCACAAAAACTTTGCCTGGAATACTCAACAAACTAATTCCCTAAAAATTCTTACGTTAACTTTTACTGCCTTTGCCTTTATACAAAGGAGTAATGATGGCATTTCCAGTAATTAGAACTATTATCTAATTTTTACTTTATTATTACTAATCTTTACTATTCTAAAAACGTTATGATTAATTCAATTTAGTGGACGTTATGTACCAACTGAAAAATTTTGTATGCCTAATGGTAAAGTACAGTACAAACACAGTTGTTGGAAACAGTGGAATAGAGCCTATTATTACATTACACATAGTGGACTCCGATGATGGGGAGATTAATAATTGAGTCCAAGTCAGGCTTAATAAAATGTGTTTTTCTAAATTATTTTCATTATCCCCCACGTAATGTACTGTACATGCATAAGGTGTAACTAATACAGTTCCTAACAATTCTATATTACTAATTTCTGACCAACTTGTGTAAATAAAGTGGATAGACCAAATGGGTGTAGAAATAAAATGCATGTACGTACCCTGGGGAAATTTATAACCAAACCATTTCCTGATTTTCATACCAAACGTCATAAAAACCGTGATGTATTGGTTTTGGCGTCCCCCTACTTTATGAAATTTAACCAGACCGCACATTTTTTTCTTTACGTCTTAAGTTAAGTTTCTTTTGTCTTGAACGCTAAACTTCTAACTTGAATGGCAACTTACCCTCCAAGAAACTTCAGAAAATTACAAGTCCAAATTCCCCGGGTAGAAGCATTATTTTATATTTATGAGTCAGAAAGCGATGTTGACTGTAAGAAAAAGATATCTTAACATTGGGAAATCCTTGAAACAACTGTTCTAAGTGTCGATTCAGGTGAACGCCAGTTCATTTTTTGTTCAATGAAGCAGTTGGCACAGATGACGTCTTTGACTGTCTGTGATACTTGTGGAAACGCAACATTAGCGGGATCTTGAACAGTAAAAGTGTCTGCGTTTTTTTAGAAATCACTTAATAATAAAAATTTTATTCTCAAATTCCCCCCTTGGCTGTCAGGATTGGTTGCGGGCAAGGATGGGGGCGGTAAAGGGGTATATTGTATGTGGGTTCCCTAATTTATAGACGGCTTTGGTTTTTAGGATTTATTGTACTACTTTGCACTTCTACAAAATGTGATGTTGTTAAGAATTACTAAAAATATACAACAACTTTACTAGGAGCTCGTGACAAAAGAAGAAAAATGGTAAGGTCTTAACTGACACTTTAGGTTGGGTCCTACAAGATAAACCCCGTACTCTGGGCACGACGTATTCCCCCCAGTAAAACGTACTCGGTGATCCGTCCTAACTCGCAGCTCCCAAAAAAGCAGATACCTTTTTAATCTTGTTCAACTGTCAGCCCCCCCTTAGCTCAAAAAATAGTACTATATATACTCAATTTGGCCTATTGCCAAGAGGAATGCGACAAGCTGGTTTGGTTTTCACAACTTGCGTACTATTGTCTACTCACTCTCAAAACACGTTGCTAATACTATTCTTTTCAAATCACAATTCCAATATTACAGTGCTAAAATAAACAAACACCCAATGTATGTCATGGCAATTACATTTTTATTAATATGTATGATATTATTATTAATATTATAAATTAAAACATTTTATTCTATATATCAAAATGAAGTCTAATTATAATGAATTTCAGCCCCCTAATTAATTATTTTTAAATTAATAATGTCACGCAAAAATACAAAAATATCAAGTTTAACTCCTTATAACTTTTGAAACGTATGAATTTTAAATCATTCAACACTATTTTTAGCTTACAATTAATATATTCGTCTTGTTAAAATTGTGCATAAATTTTTTTTATAATAATCTAACGTAAAACACAGTACTTTATAATTAGTAACTGGGCCCAATTGGCAAAAAAGTAATATTTGTTTAGCCTGTTTCCTTATTTTGGAGGTCAGGATTTATATCAGACTTTAGCTCTCCGGGTTTCCTGCATCAGTGGTATGTGGTCTAATATGTAAGGGGTTTTTAATACCTGAGGAGGTTAAAGTTTTAACATTAACTCATCCAAACGACATCGGACAACCAATCTAACACTGTGACTATTCCATCCTAAATCTAAAGCTGATTCAGGGATACTTCTCCTAAGACCACATTACCTCCACACCCTTGAGTCTTAGCCCCTTTTAAATTTAACATATATATGTTTGCACCGTATATTACCAATTTGGTATGATAATACATGTTTAATTACATCAATGGTTTAGAGGGAGAGTTTTTAGAAGAAACGTACCAGCTTTTGTATGAAGAAAGGCCTGCAGACCACCGACACGGGTTTTATTGTAAAACCTTTTTAAACATTTTCTGAGTGATACTTTTAGGACTTCATAAGCAGTTTAATTTGAATGTGGTGGTGTTAAACCTTTGAAATTGAATAGTTTCTATCCACCTTCACTAAAATTGAACATTTTTAAGCGTAAACCCAAAAATGTAGTAGAACGGGTGCTAAAATAAAAAACAAACATATTTGCATGCTGAAAAATAAAGTGAAAAACTCAAGAAATACGCTATAAACTCTAGTGAAATGTTTGGTTTTAATCCTCATTGTTTGGCCTTAAAAATATTTATGAATCAAATTTGCGTTGAAACGATTTTATAAAAAAAAAAAATCGTAGCTTTATTTTTGTTCATGAACATAGTAGTCTTTCAAGGTTTTTTTTTTCTTTTTTATTTTTGGGAAACCCGATTAAGAAATAAACAATTATACTTATAATAAAAAAACAATTTTTTTTTTTGACAGTTAGAAAAGCTACTAAAATAATTTCATTTATTTATACGTAAATATATTGTGATCGCAACTGTAAATTATATCATACCTATGAAATTAAACTAGTAACAAAATAAAGTGTTATAAAATTATACTAATACCGAAATAAAAGGTTGTTAATTTTGACCACAAATAAAATATGTTTGTATTTTCTAAAAGTTCTTTCTGCCAGAATACTCCTAGGCCCTATATATTTTTCTAAACTTATTAACCTCCTTCTGACTTGTAATTGTCCCCTTTTTTGGTTTTTGTAAAATATATGTTTTTAATTGCTAATATTCAGTTGTGAATAGTTTTATTTCAGAATTAATGATAATTACCCACTTTCGGGCCAAGTGATCCCCATTTATCTCGCAGGCTCAACGCCCCGTTTAACTTTCATACTTTTGAAAGGGAAATTCTTATTTCACGTTTATACCCCTTTTTTTTACATGTTTGGAATCGAAAACCCCAAAACTTTTAGCTAAGTAGGCAGAAATATATTGATGAGCAAAGGAGTTGGACAGAAGTTAATTATAAAACAATCCAACGCCTTTTGCTCAGTCGTT
>JBCFYV010006346.1:0-12618 GCA_039000515.1 Timema cristinae
ATTATTATTATACAGCCATAATTATAATAAAGAATACCTTCAAATGGAAGGAACAGTCCAATATTCCTAGGAAGATCCTTTTGGAAAACACAGATAGGCCTAGGGATGAGAACAAAATATTGATACTTTACTAATATCGATATTTTCCTTTCAATACTTGTATTTTTACTCGATACTTTTACTGATATTGGTACTCAAAACTCCTACGGGGACTAAAATAATGTTTACTAGGATGAACTGTGGAGGAAGTGCAAATTAATTTACCTCTCAATTCTCACTAATTTTCTGCACGACAAGCAAGAAGCAACTCTAGCATTCATTCTCCTCTAGCTCATCATAGTTTATAGCTGTTCTTTTCATTTTGTTTATCAATACAGCATGATGCCTGAACGGGCGATGACAGGTAAGTGGTAACCAGTCTATTACCCCTTTCTTTATCAATGAGCACGCTCATCACAAACTAAACAAATGAAGCTTATGTAGAGCTCAATGAACTCACTCAACTTAAGGATGTCCCAAAGCAGACGAAGCAGAAAACTTAATGTGCGCTGTTTAAGCAGATGTATCAGGACAGGGCATCCCTTTCTTCTAGTGTTTGTCAATTGTTAATAGTCTATCTTGATAGAGTATACAAACGACGAGTGAAACTAAAAATGGAATTTCCCAGAAGTGAATTATGGAAGTTTTTTTTAATAAGTTGGATAGGTAAAAAGTATATTTTAAAATTTGTTTTATAATATTGAAAACTATTCTAATTTTCAGTGTTTAAATAAATATGAAAATGAAATTATGATGCAAAAGTTGAAATTATTATTATTACTAAATTAAAAAAATATATTTCCAGATTAAAATTTCTTTACCGATACATACTGCTATCGATACAATTACTGTATCGATATTTTTCTTCCGATACTTTTAATGAGTATAGTATGAATACCTTTCTTTCTATAACACATCCCTTCATTGGCCTACTGTTTTGTGGACATAATTAACATCATTTTACTATGTTATTGGTGTTATTTTATAAGCATTCCGTATTGGTAATATCTATCAAAATTGACAGTTGAAGATCCCATGACTTGACGTATGACTACACAAAAGTAGATATAGTAGCTATCTGTCAAATAAGACCTTTCCTTTGAAAATTGGATTGCAAAAATCTCCGTAGTTTGTATTCAAACTAATTGTTAAATTTTATTCTACGCATGATGTAAAGACCATTTAATTTAGATTGCGTGTGGGTTGATTTCTTTAAAAAGGTATGGATGGGCAACCACTTAGCAAATGCTAACAAAATAATAAATAATGATAAACAAACTTTTCACGTGCAATGAATATGTTTATTAGTCTCTCAAGAAAATGAAGCGAGAGTACTGTAAGATTGGATGAAAGAATCTCGTTGTAGTTGTACAAAGAAGAACCCACGAAGACACGGTTTGCGGTCAACCTCTGGAGCCCTACGTAATTCAGAGTTAACTTGGCTAACATAATCACGTCTCTCATTTCAAGTATGATTCGTTCATAGCGGGAATGAGACCCAGAGATTATCATTATTATTTTCTGCATGCTACGCTTATACAGTGTTACCATATTTGATGAAACAAAAAAAAAGGACGTGTTTATATATTTAGATTCAAAAGTACAGGAACACCATGATGCCATAGGTTTGAGTATTTAATGGAGAGAAGAGATATATATACCAAATAAATAAAATAACATGTCCTTGACTGACTGATTGACTGATTCATCATCGCCGAGCGCAAACTATCAAGGCTACAAGCATGAAATTCGGACTGTATATTCATTTTGTTATGTAGGCACCCACTAAGAAAGGATTTTAGAAAATTCCACCCCAAAGGGGTCAAAATAGGGGATGATAATATGTATGATAATATGTATGAAAGTCCGTCATTTTGAAAGTTACAAAAACAAAATTTTGTATTTCGGTTATTATTATTATAATTAGCACCGCGTCTTACTACCCGTTCGGGTTGTACGCACTTACGCTAATGTGTAATGGTAGAGTGATTGTGAGATGAAATGAAGGACCTACAGTTTAACGTGGAATCCGAACCACGGTGGAGACCTGGCATTCCCCACATTCACAAGATGTCTTGTCAGAGGTGAAGGAAGGGTTTGGGGTAATCAGATAAATCTTTGCCGGACGGTGGATTGAACCCCAGCCGCCAGCATAGAAGTCTGACACCTTACCCCTAGACCACCAGGTCACCAATGTTATTTCGGTTATTGACGTAAAACAAATAAATATTTCAGGAATTTTGGAAATTTTATTTAATAAAGGATGAAAAAGGGGGTGAAAGTTTGTATCGGACTTGCATTATTTTTGATCTGAGGTCAAGTTATGGTCATCAACGTAACGTAATATTTAAATTAATCTGTAAATACATATGTATATTTTCGAATTTGTATATAATCAACTTCCACGCGAGCAAAGCCGCGGGCAACAGCTATCTAGTACCAAATAAATATAAAGCATCTAGTTAGAAAATAGGTTTAGAAGTGAACGCTGAGTAGACTAAGTATTTGATATCACACATATAACACAGATTGGGGTCGATAGTTTAGATAGATAGTTTACTACAAAAACCATATCATTTAAAAGGGTTAATGAGTGTAAATATTTGGGAACAATTTTAACTAGCAATAACAAATATAGATACGAAAATAGGAAGATAGCACAGTCTAGAAAATGCTATTATTTGGTCATTAAGTTGTTAACCTCTCGCCTGCTTTCAAGGAAAACAAATTTAATATGATAGAAAGAAGGTGTTTAGGAAGATATTTGGTAATAAAAGGGATGATGCTACTGGGGAATGAAGGAGGCTACATAATGTAGTAATCACAAGACATTGTTAGGAAGATCAAGTCTCGTATATTACGGTGGGCAGGACATGCAGCGCAAATAAGGGCATATATAACTTTGTTCAGGGAACTGACTGGCAAACGCAATGGGAAGAAACCATTGGTAAGACATAGACACAGATGGGAGGATAACATTATAATGGACCTGAGGGAGATAGAGGGTAATGAGGTGGACTGGATAGAGCTAGCTCAAGATAGGGATAGAATGTAATGAGGTGGACTGGATAGAACTAGCTCAAGATAGGACTAGAATGTAATGAGGTGGACTGGATAGAACTAGCTCAAGATAGGGATAGGGTGTAATGAGGTGGACTGGATAGAACTAGCTCAAGATAGGGCTAGAATGTAATGAGGTGGACTGGATAGAACTAGCTCAAGATAGGGATAAGGTGTAATGAGGTGGACTGGATAGAACTAGCTCAAGATAGGGCTAGAATGTAATGAGGTGGACTGGATAGAACTAGATCAAGATAGGATAGGGTGTAATGAGGTGGACTGGATAGAACTAGCTCAAGATAGGGATAGGGTGTAATGAGGTGGACTGGATAGAACTAGTTCAAGATAGGGATAGGGTGTAATGAGGTGGACTGGATAGAACTAGCTCAAGGTAGGGATATAATGTAATGAGGTGGACTGGATAGAACTAGCTCAAGGTAGGGTTAGAATGTAATGAGGTGGACTGGATATAACTAATCAAGATAGGGATAGGGTGTAATGAGGTGGACTGGATAGAACTAGCTCAAGATAGGGATAGGTGTAATGAGGTGGACTGGATAGAACTAGCTCAAGATAGGGATAGGGTGTAATGAGGTGGACTGGATAGAACTAGCTCAAGATAGGGATAGGGTGTAATGAGGTGGACTGGATAGAACTAGCTCAAGATAGGGATAGGGTGTAATGAGGTGGACTGGATAGAACTAGCTCAAGATAGGGATAGGATGTAATGAGGTGGACTGGATAGAACTAGTTCAAGATAGGGATAGGGTGTAATGAGGTGGACTGGATATAACTAGCTCAAGGTAGGGATATAATGTAATGAGGTGGACTGGATAGAACTAGCTCAAGGTAGGGTTAGAATGTAATGAGGTGGACTGGATATAACTAATCAAGATAGGATAGGCGGCATACTTTTGAAAGTGCGCAATGAACTTTCGATTTCTTTATGCCATGGAGTAAGTAAGTAATAATTAACAATTAAAGCAAACAACATACCTCTTTGCCTATCAGCCTCTGCAATATTGAATTTAAATCACACAGTGTTTGGGCATCGACGGTTCCATTCCATCATAATAGCTTCCAACACTAAAATAATCACTGACAGCAAATAAAATCGCACGGAACGCGATACAAGTCAGTAGCTATTTCTAGCGCCGTCTATTGAGAAGTCCAAGAAACCGCTTAGCCCTATATGCAGCTGCTAATACTACAATAAGGCCACTTATATTTGACTATATCCAAGACAATTATAATCTGAAATACTATCTAATCACGTCACCATCTTTTCAATTCCTTGTAACATAATTGGTTAAAACTCAGCAAATTTTTATTTGACAAAATTATATCTTCTTTATTTTCACCCCCCTTTCCTCATTTGATGGTAGCTTAGTCTTCTATGACGACATGTTTCGTTGTTATTATTGATGTTACACCATCTTCAGGTCTTATTTATGATAAAAATTATATTCTGTTAAATATATATTATAAGAAAGTTTGTGAAAATTTTGAGATCTTATGTGTAAAATCTTTCTGTGGGATGATCAACATGTCATTATTTAAGACTAAGCTTATATCAAATAAGGAGAAGGGAATAAAACAAAGGAGATATAATTTTGTCATTTATCACTCCATACCAAATCATGAACATTATTATAAATAGGTTTTATTTGTACGAAAAAAGTTATCTTGGACATATATTTTACGCTTCAAAAAGAGGACATGTCCAATGGAAGCAGGCCCAGCTCAGAACATATCGGAGTGCATTATATTCGGGGGAGCTGCTTTGAATCTGCTCGGAGGGGGTCTTCATTCAGACATTTCTCTAAAAAAACAACCCGAAGGAAAATAGAAAGACATTTGTAAAATCAACATTTTAAGGTTTGGAGGGTAAGGGGGTTAAGTAAAATATCCGTAAAGTGTTTATGCAAAAAAGTTTTTACTCAAAGCAAATAAAATATTTATTCATTAGATTTGTTTCATTCCACATTTAGTTATCCGAACAGTATTTGAATATTTGCCATGAGCATCGTGGAATTATAACTTCCTCCTTCAATTTGAAACGTTTCTGGTCAAATTCCACAGAAAGTAATAACAATACTCACGTACTGATACTCTTGAGATTGCAATGTGTAGATAATTAAACTAAAGGTGACGACAGTTATTTTGGCCAAACATTCCTTCCCCCACACATTAAAACCATCGTACCAGTTCTCACCTGTAGGAAAGACGTAAAACCATATTTTGGGACGATCCCATCCCAGCGCCTGTGACCCAGAGTAACAAATCCCAGACATTGCTCATTGTCGTATCAGAGGAAGGCACACAAGAAGGGTGTCGTGCCGCCACACACTCCACATGTGGAGGAAGAGAGAGTGGAGTCATTAGTCCCCCAACTTCCCGACCACACAGTGATCAGTGTCAGTAGAGAGGGAGATTTACAGCCTCCAGGTGCGGGCACAGGGGTGAGGATTGCCACAGTGCAATCTTCACACCAGTAGCTTGCGGACAACATTTCAACAGATATGTAAAATGTGACAGCTGCAGATCACATGACTTGACGTATGAATACGTGAAAGGACATTTATTAACTATTCTAGATGTTATATTAGATCCTTCATGTGAAGATGTGACTGTAGCTACCTCTAATGAAAGGGTGGATTGAGTGAGAGTTCTATGAACGGAGAAATGGTCCGAGGACACAGAAAAGAATACACCAGATCCTCATCCTTACGGGAGTTCCGCTGCACTCCTTGAGCCAAGTTGAGTCCACCAACACTGGGGCTCGCTAGTGTCGATACTCAGGGATAAAATCACATACAAATGTGCACTTGCTTAACGACTCACATGTGCATCACAAAGGGAACATGTAATCGTAATGTGCAGTCTGCGTAAGCTCTTTGTGAGGTAGGATTATCTGGAAAGGGGGTTGAGTCGTTACCTTAACCTTGTTCTGTGGAACCCGGGCGATTGACTCGAGAAGGATATTTATTTGTCTACTTCTCTTTAGTGAAACCATATTTAAAATGAACTTTAAAAAAATTCCCCTTAATTGCACTTATCGATCCCTGTCTTGAAGGACTAAAACTCTACCCCGGAGCGCAGTCACTTTAGCCTGGAGGTCGTGGTATGTTGTATCCTTCCTTGTCTGTGCTCTAGGGCTACAAGAGACTTGCTGTGTGGGGTTTCCATGTATATTACTTTTATAAGTAAACAAGTAATATAATAAAACAGTGGAGTTTTATTTTCCACCCCAAAATGCTTGACAGTATTACTTTTAATACTCTTATTCTTAACGTTGTATATCCTCTTTGATGCTACTGAAGGGCTAGTTTGGCTATCAATAAATAGTCTTTGTTTTATTTGTAATAGAAAATAAAAAATCCACTAAGTTATTATTTTAACTTTGCATTCACTCTGTTCACAATTTGTATTTGATAAAAAGTGTAAAAATAGAGAAGTTCACATAACTTCTTATTTTGGATTTTTACGGGATGACCGATGACCCGTATATTATTATTATTAGCACCGCGTCTTACTACCCATTCGGGTTATACGCACTTACGCTAATGTGTAATGGTAGGGTGATTGTGAGATGAAATGAAGGACCTACAGTTTAACGTGGAATCCGAACCACGGTGGAGGCCTGGCATTCCCCACATTCACAAGATGTCTTGTCAGAGGTGAAGGAAGGGTTTGGTAATCAGATAAATCTGTGCCGGGACCGAGGATTGAACCCCGGCCGCCAGTACAGAAGTTTGACACCTTACCCCTAGACCACCAGGTCACCTGATGACCCGTATAAATTGTGAACTAAAGCTGCCAACAAAATTAACATAAAATAGATTTTGGTTAAGATTATTTGGACAATATTTTATAAATTGCCTCATACATAGTTATATTTATTGATATTCCGTATCCAAACACGCACGAACACAAAATTATTAAGAGAGTTCATCATAGCAGGCCCAACTCATCTCCCGGCTCGCGTGAGGTTTGAGAGTAAAAGGGAAAAGAAAAGACTACTGATATGCCAGAAATGTGTGCAGTCCATTTGTATTTGAATGATTACTCAACATTTTCCGCGGTGACGTTGGGTGACAAAGCGACAAAGTTTCTTGTTAATAACTATATTATGTCCATATTATGACAGAATGAAGATTTGTGCACAGTGATTATCTGTGAAACCACTCTAAAATTGTCAAAAACTGCCATTTCACTGCAGTTTTTATCCAAATATCATTTAATGTTTCAACAATGCTCAGTAGTTGGAACTTCTATTAACTCTCTCTATTAATGTTTAATCAGAAATGATCCAGATGCAATAATGTTGGTGTAAATTTACAATTTCTAGCCGATTACTACTGTATCACAGAGTTAATTGAGATGTAATGCACGCTCTTAATGTGTTCATTATGCCGGTTAACATGTTCCAACATTTTTATAATTAATGTTACAAGCATTCATGCTTAGCGCTTACCCCACAGCTTATTCAACTTGATAAACACAAGTTGAATAAAAAAATAAATTTGCTAAGTGCTGTTTTGTGTGTTTTTTAATCACGCTTTACGCCGTCCGGGCTATCCCCACCCCTAACTACGTCAAGAGGTGGAGGATAAGGGAGATAGAGATTAAATGAAACGTATACACATTTGCGTGGAGTGAGAATGGAAACCAATTTAGATAACAAATCCATCCTCAAAACAGCACCGGGATTGAAACCCCGACCTTCCCATCACCACGTAACCAGTTCAGACAATATTATCAGGCCCACCAATGCAGGTTTCTGCTTTGTTGTGCCTTTTAATGACCGTACATTATAAATAGCATGTAACCAACATTAATTATCATATATGTGCCACAAAGTTCCATGATAACAGAATATAGGGCTGAATTAATTAAAAAATAGTTTCTAACCCAAGTGAACGCGGTGGTAAAAAAAAGTTTAAATTTTTTTTACAACATTTGAAGTGTTTCTGCCATTTTAATATATCTAAACACGTCAAGCCGGGCTCATTATTCTACATATTCAAACACAAGAACTGTTTTGAGATACAATCTTGAAAAAACTCAAAATGTTTTAATGGTTTTAAAAAGCTAATATTAAACTTCAATATAAGATCGAAGTATTTCAATCCAAGTAAGTGAACTTCCCCTCAAAATGACATTAAAAAAACTGGTTTGTGTTTTTTAAATGAAAGTTGAAAGCATAACAATTGTTATGTTTGTATAAATAGTATTTAAATATCAACTATAGTGGGACTTGCATCCAAATCTACAGTCCAATTTTCCCATGAAGGGCCTTATTAAGATAATTCAAACATTTAATTAATAGTTAGTATTAAATTAATTAATGTTATTTTATAGTTATTGACAATATCTGTCAAAAGTGAGCGCAGTAGTTATAATTACTTAACGTGTGAATAAGTGAAAGAATACCTAGTAACTTTTTTAGCTGTCAGATAAAAATTGGAATGTACTGTTATATATTCAAACGACAAACCATGTGACCTGCTGCAGCTCTCAACATTGATAAATGTTAGCAATAAAATAACACAAAGTATAATATAAGTTATTTACACTTGGTAAATATTGAATGCAAAAAATAGATTTCCTAATTAACTTTTTCTACCATGTTATTTTTAATATCTAACAGTGGAGAAGGCTACATAATGATGAGTTACATACCCTGTACTCATCACAAGGCATTTATAGTTTAAGGTGGGCAGGACATCCAGCGTGAATGGGAGAATCTAGGACTGTGTTTAGGGAACTGGCCGGCAAACCCAATGAGAAAATACCAATGGGAATACCTAGACACAGATGAGAGGATAACAATAGAATGTAACTGAAAGAGATAGGTGTAATGAGGTGACTGGATAGAGCTAGGTCAATATTGGTTAGGGTGTAATGAGGAGGACTGGATAGAGCTAGGTCAATATTGGGTTAGGGTGTAATGAGGTGGACTGGATAGAACTAGGGCAATATTGGTTAGGGTAATGTAAGGTGGACTGGATAGAGCTAGGTCAATATTGGGTTAGGGTGTAATGAGGTGGACTGGATAGAGCTAGGTCAATATTGGGTTAGGGTGTAATGAGGTGGACTATATAGAGCTAGGTCAATATTGGGTTAGGGTGTAATGAGTGGACTGGATAGAGCTAGGTCAATATTGGGCTAGGGTGTAATGAGGTGGACTGGATAGAGCTAGGTCAATATTGGGTTAGGGTGTAATGAGGTGGACTGGATAGAACTAGCGGGAAAGGTGGTGTACTTTGGTGAGTGTGGAAATGAATTTTCGAGTTTCTAATGCCATACAGTAAGTAAGTAACACTTGTAAGTGTGATTAGATATACTTTTGAATATGAATAAATTTGATCTACATTTGACACTTTGGATATATCATAGATAAAATAATAATAATAATTTTAATTTCTATTTTATTTATTGTAACGCTAGCCAACAGTCACAAGACCTATAACAAGCCAGTACAGAAAAGTATACAATTACCTGACATGTAAGCATAGTTACATAAGAAAATGAAATAAACATAATTAAATAGTTATACATTTAGATAAATAGTTAATAAAAATAATAAAATAATAATAAAAAGCTACATTAATAGCAAGTAGTAGTAGATAACCACTTAAGCATTGACATAATTTTAAAAACAAATAACAGTAAGCAGAATAATGTAAGTTTAAATATTTGAGGCAGAACGTAGATTGAGTAAATTAATTATTTAAATAATCTTTGAGTTTGGTTCTTAACAACCAGAGCCCAGATCATTAATTTAACACTTACAAGATTTATGAATGGAATGTTATAAAGAACATTTAGCTACTATTTTTTCCTATTAGTCTGTTATATTCCTATCTACTCTTATCCACAATTTTCTCCGAGATTCAGATCTGTAAAACAGCAAATATGACCCATCTCTATTAAAATTTACCAAAATATTACTCTACTATTGTTATCACATTACAAGTTTGACCTAAATCTCAAGTCAAATGAACAAGTCAACGCGGTACATACAAACACGTCTATCACACTTATAATATGGTGCCTATGGTTTATAAAACAGTATAAAATGTATTATTGAATACAGAACTATACTACGTTTACAGCATCCTTCAATACAGGGTGGGACAGAAATAATTGACGATCCATGCTGAGGAAAGTGATGGACAACGTGTTGAGGTTTACCGTCCGGTGGGGTTCACCTGAGTGACATTATCTACAAAAAATGAAAAAAATGTATCATGTAGTTTGCTTTTATTTAGCCAGTTAATATTTACTTTTCAATTAAGGGGTTAATTTTCAAGCTACTAATCGTCTAATTGTTTCGACCCAACCCTGTATATAACCATATGTTTGTGTCTATTACTTTTTCTCTCCAAAGTCACTAAGTATATTTTGCTGAAATTCCGCATGAATTTATATGGGATGTACGGCTAACATATAGGTTAGCTAAAATTAAAGTCCACCATCTCTTTCAAGATCGCGGCTACAAAACACAACTTTTTTTTTGTTTTTCATCAATTTATGCTTATAGGCTATGATAAGTTCTTAGATATAGATTGGATATTACGGACAACTTTAAAGAAAATGGCTGGTATACAACGCTACTTTCTAACATTCCCAGATCTCTAGCTCCTAAACTATGGGAAACCAATATTAATAATATTGCTGTAAATTATTTAGCTTAAGATAATCAGGGGACGTAAGCAAGGTCGTGTTATAAAGCACATCCAGACAGAAGAACCAGTAATTAACTATTAATGAATGAGACAAGGTTTTTCAACCTTCTTGGTTCGACGGGACACTGAATGCCACAATACACTCGCAATGGGCTCGCGGCCCACAGGTTTAAAAACAATTTTACCAGCCTCGTTCCAACAATTTGTTCAGTGTTGGAGAGTCCATAGATCTGTGCCCTGCGTTACTCATCTTTATGGCGTCATTTATGTAGTAAACAGATAACAGGGTCAGTGATGTATGCCCTATAGCTTGGAGGAAATAACAAGAAAACGTTAAAAATGACATTACAAATAGTATTAGACCGGTACGGCCTGGAATGTAACCGCCAATTCGTGTCACGGACTCTGAAACGGTGCGATAGAGTATATTTTAATATTGTGGTTTCCATCTCTCTCCATAGGCAGTGATATAGCATTTATTAAACACAGATATTTAGTTCTTAACATCGTGTAACCTATTTAGGAATATTTTAAAATGTTAAATATAATTTATACGTAACTTTAGTAATACATTTTTTAAACGCATAATTAAGGCGAAATATAAGCGGTAAGGATGGGGAGGTAATATAGAAGAAATGAATCCACACTAGCACCGAGTGAGAATTAGAAAACCTCAGTGATAAATACTAGTATAATGTAGGTAGCCTTCAGTTCACTCGGACGGGACTCAAACCACGACCTCCACATCAACCGTGACCAAGTGCAATCAGAGTCTAACGCCTTGCGTATTTCAAAAAAGTGTTCAACGTCGGCGGGTTGATAGTACTTGGAATCACACATTTAGTGAACTCCAAATCATTGGTATTCTTACTGCCTGGGCACCATCTGAAGGGACTAATTCCCTCTATCGGGGGTCACACGGTATAGGACGTTAAGTTTTACTGTAAGTCCTGCTCCCTGTGGGGCTGGAATCTCCATCTGATGCCCTGAAGATAGTTTTAAAGATATCATTATACATTCTCCTGTCCATAATAGGGGGAGTGCATTTTCTCTTAAACTATCCTCCTCATTCCAGCCTCTTGGATTAATATGTTAAAAATGATGCTGTTAAAACATACATATTAAAAAATTACTAAGCTCCACACCCCGATTGTATTTGAACCAGAAAATAATATCTCAGAGACAGTTGACCATGGTCAGAATGACGGGGGTGCGGTTTGGAGGAGGGGATGTGGGTGTAATCCAAATATTATTAGTAAAAAATAAAAATTAAGTAAAACTATAATATAGAAATAACACTGAAAATGTGACTAAATATTAATAGCAGGGTTACGACATGATATTTCAAAGGTCTTCCATTACACGCAATAAAAGTGACCTTAAAATTTCCATTAAAAAAAAAAAAATATATATATATAGACAAAATATTCTATTCTTGGTATGCCCTCCCACTCAAAAGTAACTTTCTGGGTGCATCAGTGATCATTGTTGAAGCGTAAGACCTTTAAATCGTACAAACCAAAACACAATAACACTCTACGGTAGCTGAAATATTATATCAACGCCCCAAATTGAGGTAGAAATCACTATTCCAGCATTGATCTACAACTAATTTCCTCTAAGGTTCGGCGTGCGAGCGAGCGAGCGCGCAAGCGACTGGTGGCCAATCTGGCGAGCGAGCGAGCGCGTAATTAGCAGACCCTAGTTCATTAGAGAAGATGTCTCTGTCAAAGACACTTGGTACATCTCTGTTCCCTCGAAAATCTTACAGAAAATATTGTTATTTTTAAAAAAAGAGAAAAGTAGGAGTGCATCCAATTAATAA
>JBCFYV010006347.1:0-12174 GCA_039000515.1 Timema cristinae
GACTGAGTTTGACCACAAAACCAACTAGAAGGAGGTAACTGATGTGACCAGTAGACAAACTAGAAGGAGGGATACTATTGTGACCACTAACCACCTAGAAGGAGGGATACGATTTGTGACCACTAGACCACCTAGAAGGAGGTATACTGAGTTGTGACCACAACCACCTAAAAAGGAGGGGTACTGAGTTGTGACCACTAGACCAACTAGAAGAAGGGTAGTGAGTTGTGACCACTAAATTAACTAGAAGGAGGGGTACTGAGTTGTACCACCAGACCAACTAGAAGGATGGATACTGAGTTGTGACCACCATACCAACTAGAGGGAGGGATACTGAGTTGTGACCACCTAGAAGAAGGTTAGTGATTTTTGTGACCACTAGATCAACTAGAAGGGGGGGTACTGAGTTGTGACCACCAGACCAACTAGAAGGATGGATACTGAGTTGTGACCACCATACCAACTAGAGGGAGGATACTGAGTTGTGACCACAAAGACCAACTAGAGGGGGGGGTACTGAGTTGTGACCACTATTCCAACTAGAGGGAGGGGTACTGAGTTTGGTCCAACCGCGTCTCACATATCTAACTCTATCACTAGTTATCAATAGTGTAATATAACAAAACTACAAACATCTTATCTCTGTTTGAAATCGGTTTATTATTTGCCCATTAGATTAAGCCAGGGTACACAAGTTAGGTTAGGTTGGTCTCTGTTAGGTTAGTTAGTTTAGGTTAGGTTAGTTTATATAACATTCAATTGCAGAATTGACTGAACAATTCTCAATGTATATACTTCTGAACATGCTTATCGTAATCCTTTTAATATTATTTTTTTTCTTATATTTCTGTTTTTCAGACGCAACTCGAAACAGCCTATAATTAAAATTAATATTTGAGTTTTCTTACAGATACTAAATTTTGGTTCTTTAAGTACTAGCGGTCTTGACTATATACAAGGCTGCTTATTCAACTCTAGAAGTGTTTTGAAATTATTAATGTATCATAATCTTCTGATCTAATTCAACATGGTATGATCAATATTCTCAAATATGTTGACAAATCTAGAGCTCTACAATCAATGATCTCAAAGTATGTTGACAAGTTTAGCGTTGACGCTAAATATTAGTATTTCAAATTCAAATCTATGGAAATTCGATTTAAAATTGTGAAAAAATCTATAACTATTTTTACTTGCATTAGTCTTTATAATTCGATATATTTAATATACAAATGTTCATTGTCGTTTCACCGGCTGATGGGAATCATATGTTGGAGCTAACTTTAAATCCCTTGCAATGTACCTGACCTTCAGAATAAAACCTATAGTACGTCAGGTACATAGAAAAAAGCTGCACTTTTTGATTGGTATATGCCACTTTCTGTGGTCATAAATGAAGTTAAAAGATACCTTTTAAGATAGGGAGCCACATAAAAAATCCTAGCAGGACACCAAAATGGCGGCTATTTATGACCACCGTTTTGATGTCCTAGAATTGGTTTTATCTCAGATCCTTATAGTTCGATTTTAATTTTTAATTTTTTTGTTTGAGAGCTCTTACTAAAGAACAATTTTTATTCTCATCTTTACTTTTTCCTAAAAACCCTTAAGGTTTCCACATAATTTAATAAATTACCTCGATTTTAGTATTCGTCTTGTAATTTTATTTGTTTGTGTGTGTCTATTCTTTTACATTTGCTCTCATTCTGAATAAAAATTATATTCATATAAATCATTTAACCTTTTTTTTTTTTTTTTTTTCGGATTAGACTGAATTGAATCATTTTCAAAATGACTTCAAGGCGCCTGCGTCTGGCAAATGTTGACTTTGAATCCCCACTTGAGCTTCGTGCTCTGGATTGAACCAAATGTTGCATTTGTCAAAAATCTAGTGATGAAGATTTGATTTGTCCAACCTTACATACTGCAAAACAACTTGTTGGTGCGGGCTACAAGACACTTTGGGAAAATTTAACATAATTTCAGAATTTTTTGTGCATTTCCCCATGGTTTGGATATGCAAAAGTTTAATGAGAGTGAAGGTATAGAAGGGACATTAAAATCAATAAAGCAAAGTGGCATAAAAATGTGTGCACTTAACTTCAACAGAACAAAACTAGCCAGAGCTAAGAAACGCAAACGTTCATCCTCTTTACCAAATGATTCACATGAGAACAGTCCACAGACCTTACCAGAGCCAGGCAAAAAAACCTCCAAGAAATATGCGTTGTTCCACATCATTTATTAAAATGAAAGATGAAAATATGTTATATGCAATCAAAAGGGCACCGGTCAAAGACGTCCATAAAATATTGCTTTTCTATAAGACGATAAACTTAAGAGATGTGCTGAGATTACCAATGATACAAATCTTAAGCATTCCTAGAGGGTGACGATTTGGTTGTAAGGAAGCAATGTACCACTTGAGGTGCTACACAAACCTGACCAATTGTCTGAGAGCATCATTTGGGGTATAAGAAGAAGAGGTCAACTCTATATGCGAGCAAAACTAATAGTACTGACAGATTATTCATCATGAACAGTATACTGATTACCAGAATAAGTTTCAAAACCAAAAACATGCATTAAAAGGAAGATTTCTTGAATTTGGGAAATCCTTTTGAGCAAAACTCCTGTGATATTGTCGTTTGGGACACTAAGGTTATAATGGATAAAGAGCGAGTTAAAGCTCTATTAGGTGCTGAATAAAAAGTGTTACAACTGTACAGCAACTATGTGAAAGATCGTTTGGAGTAAGGAAGCAAAAGTGAGTGTATTTGCTCCATTGCAGAAAAATGGAACCAATTTCTTTGAATTTACAACAACAACAACAACAAAATCCTTCCCAACGATTTCTGACTTGAGCTTTCATTGTAAGTCAAAACATAGATTTAGATCTCAACAAGTTTTTAGAACATGATGTTCTGTGATAATGACAGAAATCACAGCTACTTAAAATCCTGGAAGAATACATTGATTCGGTACAGTTT
This sequence comes from Timema cristinae, assembly GCA_039000515.1. Taxonomy (NCBI): domain Eukaryota; kingdom Metazoa; phylum Arthropoda; class Insecta; order Phasmatodea; family Timematidae; genus Timema; species Timema cristinae. Next base: position 2,991 of record JBCFYV010006347.1, read on the forward strand.
GAAGGATTCTGCAACATAATAATTTACGATGGAGCTGCACTAGCACATGCTCTTCCACCCCAAATATCACGGACGTTTGGAGAATACTGCGTACAGAGTTCAAAAACAGGATTTTATATGAATCTGAGAGGTTTCATGCAAAAATAATACATATTTTTAGAGATACTTACTCAAAATTTGACTGAAGAAATTTGTGAGAGAAAAGAGAGGCGTTGGTCATCGTCACCAAATAGCACAATAAAAAGTTTTACCACAAAATTGGAATAGCTTCCTCTGTTGCGATCGGAATAAAACAGAAAATTTCAAGTTACTTGGAGAGCATGCACTTTTGAAGTTTGATTGGGTTCACATCATTACTGAGATTTATGGCATCATTCTTTCATCTCAATAGAGAAAAACTTTGATAGAGTCAAATACAGACAACAGGAAGAAACAGATGGCAGGATTTTCCCACATACTAAAGATAGGGTTGGACATGCAGCAAATATATATATATAAATTTGTACAATAGATACTTATGTAGTTGTTTTGGCAATCACTTTTTTCCACATTCTCAAAGTTGCTGGTCTTCAGAAGATGTGGATTCACTTTGGAGCTGGGAAGTTTCAGAGTTACCTGAGCATTAATGCCAAATTTTAAAGTATAGGTGAAGATAAAGCTTTTGCCTTGAGAGAATTCCATGCATTTACAGGATCATATGTAACCTTATCATTTGCCATGAATGGGAAACAGACTGCCTGGAAATTCTGGAAATCATTATCTGGAGCTACGGAAGCTTTCATGCTATATCACCACCAAAAGAGTCTATTTCTGACTAGACTTTTAAAGTTCTGGAGAAGTTCATTTTCTTTATTTACTATAAAAATGGAGAAGACTTCTCAGTCAATCATGTAAGAATGATTCTTATTATTTACAAAAGTCACAGTATCAAGTTTGCCCCCAACTAGAGATATATTAAGGCAGCATTGTCTCCACTCAGCATATCAGGTAGGACAAGTAATTAGTTTGTTCCAGGTATGAATAGGAAGATGAAGAAGATGACGTGATCTAGGTACCTTTAAACTGTTAAGAAGAAGTTAATTTGCAGAAGTATTCCTTATTATTCAAACTTTTTGTAAAAATTCAGGATACTATATTATTATAATAGTAAAGTAAACAAAATACTAAAAACCAAAGTCTAGTTTCATTTGACCAGTAATTTCTCAAGAAGTGATTTATTGAAACAGATTTTCTTGATATCAATGGAAAGATAAATAAAATAATTCTTTTCTTTATATATATATATATATATATATTATTTATATATATGCATATATATATATTATATATTATATATGTATATATATATGTATATATATTTATATAATGTATGTATGTATATATATATATGTATTATATATGTATATATGTATATATATATATATATATAAAGAAGATATTGTAGACAATAAAAATATTTAACAATGAAATTTGTGAGAAAAGTGAAATTTTTATAAACTTTTTATATTGTGGAAAAATCTTAAGGTTTAGACGAATTTGTTTCTTCTTAGAAAGAGCTTTCAAACAAAAAACAAAACTTAAATCGGAGTACTAGGAGCTGGGTGAGATACAATCGAAATAAAAACACTTGGTGTCGTGCATGGATTTTCAAGTGGCTCCTATATGAAAAGGTCTCATTCCACATCATATATGACTACAGAAAGTGGCATATTCCAATCAAAAAGTGCAGATTTTTGGCTTTATTTGCTATGTACCAAACGTACTACTAGATTCAAGTCTTTCTCTATTAGATCCAGGTGCGTATAGCTCAACGTATCAACTGTTTGAAGCATTGTCACTACATAAACTAATTGAATTTAAATACAGTTAATAGGTTACCCTTAAGGTGGGATGGAAGGGCTGAATAAAGCGCAAAAATATTGCCTATTTCTGGCACAGTTTTCGGGATTATGAAACATCGCAGAAGTGTGGGGTATTTTTTATCTTGTAAATCAAATAAAGTTCTATGTTTGTATTGGAAGATATTTGAATATATCTTAGTAATTAATTTAGTAAATTGATTCAAAGTTGGCACTTTTTCCCTTGTGAGTAGGATCAAATTTCTTCCTATACAAACACAGAGCTTAAGCTAAAATAAAGGTACGTATTTTTTTCCAATTTATAAACATTATGGAATTATCGTAATTAATGATAGAAAATTGTATAAAATAGTTCAGCGATGTCCTGCTAGGATCTCTACGATCGAATACTTACCCCCACCATACACACCTTTCACCTCACCCTCAGATTTTGTCAACAGCTCTCTTTCTTTGACCTTGACAGGTACTATTCACGATGCAGGTAGAAACAGATTAAAACCCCTCTACCTTCTCCCTCCGCCCCTCAGGCCATCTTAATATATCTCGGCCTGGGCACACTTGAGACAAAATAATATTGGTATTTTCTTACACATCTCGCCTTGTTTGTTTTGAATGGAAGCTTTCAACTCTGAATAAGAGTACATGGCATCAAGTTTAAAATATAAATGTAGAGTAAAAATCATTTACACGCACTTTCAAATAATGTTAGTCGTAGTGGTTTTATTTAAACTTTCAAATATTTAATTAGTATAGTTATATCGTCGCATAGACTGTTTTAATAAAATTGTTTATATTTAAAAATATATAACACTAGTGTTGAATATGAAAAAATACTCATTATTTTCAACGCAATAAAAACCATTATAGGTCTACTAAAATAAAAAAGATATTTTTCATTTATGTATGTGCCTTTTCATAAATCATAACAAGTGTTGAAATATTTATTTGACAAAAATTGTTATAATCCATTACAACCATGACTGAAGAAAATTCAACTTCAATCCAGAAATATACTTTATCAGCTAAACAAAGCAAACATTCGTCTCGCTTCACTGTTAAAAAATCAAAACGTTTAAAACTATCAAGAAAACCGAAGAAAAGACGATTACCGGACCAAATTGGAGAGTAATGGAGAAATAAATAGAAGTAATGATTTTATGTTATTGTTGGAAAATGTGTCATATAATCTAGAATGAATTTGATGACTTAACTTTTTATTCCATCGAACCCGCCTCTGTGGCTGAGTGGTCAAACGCGTCAGTCTCGTGTTGGACTTAGCTGCGAGGACGGGGAGAGCGAGGTTCGAATCTCACTCGGGTGAACTGAGGGGGGGGTTTTCCTAAATGGTTTTCCACCCTCCCTCCACGAAAATGCGGGTTCACTTCTTATAATATCATCCTACCACATCCTTAACCCACTAGAGTAATTATTACTTGAGCGTATAGCCCGAACGAGTAGTAAGACGTGGTGCTAAAAAAAATACTTCATCGAGATCACTAGGAGAGAAAGTACCTATTGTTATAGTAAAAAAAAATCGAACTTGAAATTTTGATGAATGTCGACGTTTCATGACCCCGCGAATCCGAAAAAGTGTTTTTAGCAATGCCGTCTGTCTGTGTGTGTGTGTGTCTGTCTGTCTATTACTGGGCTAGAGCCGAAACCTTTTTACCGATAGGACTGAAACTTCGTATATAAGATTTTCATAAGGTTTTATAGAGGGGTTTTTGTAATGAGTTATCTACCTCTAAAATTAAGGGTAGTTTACTGAAGGAATAAACAACAAAAAGTAGATTTTCTCTAAATTGGCTCTAACGATTTTCATAAAAAAATTGTCTTCCTCGGTGGTCTAGTAGTTAGCATGCTCGCTTCTGGACCCAAGGTTCACGGATTCAATTCCGTCCGAGGGCGATGGATTTTTAGGAGGGTAAAATCCGTAGCATGCCTTCCTTCGGAAGGGAAGTAAAGCCGTGGATCCCGTGTCGTTGTTTCCGACACGTTAAAGAACCCAACACCCTGATAGAGAGGGTCACTTGACTAAATTATATCGGCCTTTTCACGCTTACGTAGAAATGACATTATATGACCTGTATTTTTGTCGGTAATAATTCAATAATAATAATATTACATTAACAGTTTAAAAATACAATATACATAAATTCGTAAATGGAAACTGAACCTGTGAATTGTGATACCGTAATATGTTTTTAGAAATGGTTAAAATCATTGTAGCCTACATGAAGTTTGGAAGTGGGTACAGTAATTGAAATTATTATTGTATGTAGGTAAACACTAAGTATTGTATAAGAAAGAGGTGATTATCATATGCCCCCACCCCCATCAACTGCAAATCCTGGCTGTGAAGAAGAATGTGTAAACACAGACCTGTTAACCAGTGGCGTACACAGTGGCAGAGGGAAGGCCGAGGATCCGATTTTGGTTCAAATTAGTTTAACATTTGCATTCTTTGAAATCAACATTTATCCCGGGGGGTCACCAATTTTTAGGTGGCATCGCTGATTCTCTATCTTTCTTATCTCTTACTTCGAATACAAATTTCCAAATATTACAGTAATTGAAATGTATAATTGTGCAATTATGAACATTATTATGTAAAAAGCTTCCCCATCCTAAAACTATTGGTTCTTCTATGTCCCCTCCCATCCCTCATTATTTATTTGTTGGGGCGTCATTTTAAAATTAAATGCTTTTGGACTATAATTAATTTGGTTTCTGTTCTGTTTTGAGAACCATTTTGAAATTTTCAATTTCTCTAATTTTTTGATTATATGGATGGGTTATTCTACATAGAAATACTTGCCAAATTTTAATCTTTTATAACTTTTCATATTTTGGTTTCTGTTTTTTTTAGCAATTCCTCATATCCCTCCGATTTACTCAAGTCCCATTTTGAAATATACCATTTTTATACTTTTCTGAAGTGACCTGGTGGTCTAGGGTTAAGACATTGGACCTCGGTGCTGGGGGTTCGGGGCTCAATTACCGCCCTCAGCACAGAGTTATCTAATTGCCAAACTCTTACTTCACCTCTGACAAAATGTGTATTATTCACAATTAGTGTATGGGAGGAATGACAGGCCTCCCCCATGGTTCGGATTCCACGTTAAACTGTAGGTCCTCCATTTCATCTCATAATCACCCTATCCTTACACATTAGCGTGCGTATAACCCGAACGGGTAGTAAGACGCGGTGCTAATAATAAATAATAATAATATACTTTTCTGTTATATGGGGTGACCCCTCAACCTGCTTTCCAAAATCCAGATTTCCAGCTTTTCAGCTCATCGATATAGAACATGTGATTTCCGGGCCCTTTTATGCCCCTTTAGAGGAAGTAATTTGAAAGAAACTTTAAAAACTTCTAATCCAATTCTAAAAAGGAAACTCCCTTGTAAATTTCAAGGCTCTATGTCCACTGGCTTAAAAGATACAGCAGTGAATTTTGAAAACATTAGACCCCCCTTTATGCGTTTTATCACCTTGGATTTCGAATATTTTTAAAAAAAACGTCTTAACCCATGTCTAAGGCTTTAAACGAACCTTCATGCATAATTCCATGTCCAGGATTGTGGAGATATATGGTGCTGAGTGAGTGGGTGGGTTTTTCCTATAGAGAGATAGTTGTTATCATAATAGTTTTTTGTATATTTGCTATGGGCACCCTGGAATTAGTCGGAACTTTTTCTCTTAATTCGATTTCAGGGTGCCCATATCAAATATCCAAAAACTATTATTATAACTATGTAGAAAATGAAACTTGTACTGGAGCAATATATTATTTATTTAAAATAAAATATAATTGATGCAAAAACTAAAAAAAATATTGCCCGTGGTCCTTTTTATACCACCTTTTAAGAGGTCGAATCCCCTTCGAATTATTTTTATGTTCTCCTCTCCTACCCCCAACCCCTCTTCCTCGTTACACCGAACAATCAGCCCCCACTTCACACAGAAATATTTTATTGTGATATAAAAATGATAGAATTAGATCGGTTTTCCGGAAACTTACTAAAAAAAAAAGTTCTTCTGGAACCCTACAGTAGAACACAATGCTGAGACAAAATCTTACTAAGTGAAAGCGGGCATTTTTCAAAAGAGAAATATAGTAATTTTTGTGTGCATGAATATTCCAACTTTAGTGCCTTCAATCAAATAAAGAGTACGGGGCACCGCACAGACTTTCTCACTTTTTTTTTACCTACAAAATTATGCAATCTGCTAGTAACTCGGAAACTGGGAGCTAATCTTCGTTAGCTTGCAAAGTATAGGGCATAAGATAGGTCCATAGCATAGTCCATCAAGGTAAGACTCACCTTTCAGAATAAACGAGTGTGCCTTCCATATTCAAATGTAGCAACATTAAATTTCTCCAAAGAGCATACATTAAATAATGGTAACTGTTACAAAAATATGTTTATTCTGTACCTAAGTCATCTTGAACAAGATCGAAAAGCTTTATTTTAAAAAACATATTTGCCTATAACTGGAAAAATAAAGGTTTTATAAAATATTATTTCAATAAAAGTATTTTTATCTTTAGTAGTGCTACAACTTTACAATGTATGTTATTTTCGTATCTCAAATATTACAGGATATATAATCAAAACTGGAGATATCGTCATCATTAAAGTACCCCTTAAGTTATATGGCCGGAAAAGCAAAATTTGCCATTTTGTAGGGAATATTAATCTGTGGTTGTATATGAATTTTAATTAAAATCGTTATAGCCGTTTATGAGAAAATGAACCTTTTCACATTCCACCCTTATTTTTAAGGGTATATTGGTAGTTCAATTATAAGATAAGACAAACAAAATTAAGTGGACCCGGAGTGCCCTAATCCAACCCATGTTAAATTGTCATACTTTAACGAACATTTTCTCAGGCCCAATTAGAAATAAAGAATGTTTTTTTGTGAATGTTTATTGATAAATTACACATACGTTAATGAGAGGATATTTTTCTAATTTTTTTATAGAAGTTGTAATTTTTTTCCCTTTGCATGTAAGATTTTTTTTTTCCTTCGAATTTTTTTTTCTTAATGTTTTTAAAAAGCTCTCGTTAAAGTAGGAGTATAGTTATGAGAATATATTTAGAATAAATCATTTACATCCAATTTGGACAGTATTATCAATATTTAAATAATAATAATAATAATAAATTTTTAAAGTTGACAAAAATCGGATTCTATGATCCAAATAGCCAAATAACCCTTACCACATAATTAAACTACACTAAAACGAAATATTCCCCGAAAAATATTACGTTGTTTTATTTATCAGGCCATACGACCTCCAGATGACCATTTAAAACTAAATCGCGTAAGCCTTTTAAGAATATTTATAATTTTAAAAAATCACTCATAATTAAACCACCCTTAAACAAAATTTTCTCTGAAAAATATTATTTAGTTTTCTATATCATGTCAAACGACACCCAGTTACACATTTTTAGCCACATTTCTTGCCCCAAAATCAATAAATTCACCCGGCCCCAACCACTTATCAGTAAACCACACCTAAAATAATTTTTCCCCTTAAATAATATTGAGTGGTTTTATTTATCATGTCATACTAACCCCAGATACAGATTTTGAACGAAATTGCTAAAGACATTTCAAAATAACTCAAATTTTCAAATATCACTCATTAGTAAACTACCTTAAAACTAAATCTAACCTGAAAACATATTTACGTATTTTTATTTATAATGTCTAAGGAACCACAGATACTAGTTTTGAACCAAATCTTTCTTACCATTTAAACATATTTCATATTTTCGAAAAATCACTCATCAGTAAACTACCTTTAAACGGATTTTTTACGCAAAAATGAAATAAATATATAAATTTATCAGGACTCATACCGCTCAGATATCGGTTTTAGACAAATCGTCAGAGCCGTTTTCAAAATATTTGGAAATTAAGGAAATACTCATCAGTCAAACTACCGTGAAATTTAGGGGCTAGGGCCAAAATGAAAAAAACTTCCGACCTAATTTAGATATTAAATCAAAATATCAAGTTTGAACAAAATCCATCGAGCCGTTTCTGAGTTTGGAGCCTGGAGATAGACAGACAGAACTGTAAAAACTTCTTTTTAAGTTTTGGCATTACAAAGATTTTTTTTTTTTTTCAAATCTCGATTTCGAATTCTTCACGATTACAATACTTTCTCTTTTGATGAGAAAGTAAAAATTAATGAAATTAATTAACACACTGCCATGGAAAATTATTGAAAAAAATAGTAACATCTCTTTTAAGTTAAGACTTTTGTTATAGATTATTTTACAACATCTCAGAAAACTATTAGTTTTATAAAAATAATTTTCAAATAAAATATTTTTATTTTTAAAAACCTTACAATTTTGCAACAATAAGTTATTTTGTATCTCAAATAGTTATGGAGAAATCATCAAATTTGATTAAGTAAAGTACTCTTAAATTCATTTTCGCGCTAAAATGAGAATGGCCATTCTGTTTGTATTATTATACAAAACATATATATGAATTTTGATCAAAATCGTTGAATCACATTTTGAGTAAATCGATTTTTTCTCTTTTTTCCCTTCAGTAAACTAACCCTCATTTTAGGGTTGGGTAGCATGGGCGTACTAAGCCGAAGGTCCCGGGTTCGATTCCCGTATCCAGATGTCATTTTTCAATTTTCAGAATATGATAATAGTTATTATTAAATATTACAATTTTCATTTTTTAAATGTATTAGACTTATAATTGGAGGAGCTTTATGAGAATAAATCGCACCCCTTCCCCCCCTCCTTCTCAACCCCAAAACCTGCATCTGAATCAGCTCTTGCCATCATTATATTTTCATTCAAAAGCCTCCATGTCAGAAGGACAAATACCTGCAAAGTTGAACTGGGGTAACCCTTTTTTTTGTAAACAAGTGGTGTGTTCTCACTCCAGGGTGATTCCAGGAAACTTAGGTTGGTAAATGACATGACAATAAGAGGAGGGGGGTGAAGAAAGGTTTGGCGTTGAGGAGTGGGGGAAGCCAAGCTAGCTGCATGAAGAGGTGAGATTGTTTCTTCCCCTTCATCTAAAACTGAGAGCTCCAAGGCAGACCCTTCCATCCCACCTTAAGTGTAGACATTTTATTTTTCTCAGCTAATATTGTCGTGTACAGGGGCCCTGGAACAGGAGTAAGGGGGAGGGGAGGCCTTGAGTCCGTCCTCTCCTGTTCCTATAGTGCGATGGCTGGCCCTATCTTATAAACTACTCCCAAACATTCCCAAGCATCTTCAAAACACTTGTAGCCAAACCTGCTATCTTCAGCCTGGCTATTTAC